>VDFB02279253.1:0-32645 GCA_007258455.2 Sequoia sempervirens | reverse complement strand
ATCATGGTTATCTGAGGTTGAGGTTAACCATCTTGGTTTCCCTCTAACTCTTGAGAAGTGATAGGGTCACTTTTCAAATTACCCTGGGTGTTTGATGTACGAGCATCCAGCAGTGTAGGGAAATTTTGTATCACCAAAAAAAATGTTTTCTTTCTTTTCTTTAGTTTTTTTGAGTCCCATGATGGCACTTAGGGGATATAAAACTATTAGGTTTCAAAAATATCAAAAAATGAGCACTTACTCTTTTTTGTAAATTTTCCTAAACAGGCTCGTATGGGCGTGAAAATTTACCCCAAGGAGCAGAGCTAAAAAAAAATTTTGGTCATGAAATAATCACCTCAATACCTTGGACAGTTTGGGAGAAATTAAAGTTTCTATCTTAGGAACTTTCTCCAATGCAACTTCAAATTCAGATATAAAAATTTAGAGGGCCTAAAACAACTCAAAAGGTGGTTGAACTAACCTATGGTGGGTTCATGCATTGTAGAGCTCGTTGAGAGCTTTCTAACAATATGCAATAATAGAAAATTGAACACCTAGATCAAAAGTTATGGACCCACGAAGTTGGTCCTCTAAAAAGTGAATTTCTTAAAAAATTCTTCCTAGGCCAGAAATCTAATGGTGGGACTTTTGGTGCCAAACAAAAAGTGGAAATTTGTACTTTCTAGAACATTCTAGGGTGATTATTAGGGAAAATAAAAAGGGGTTAAGTGGGGGTTGTAGAAGGGAGGCCCTGATGGTGCGGATTGTGGCTTAGAATAGTAGATTTTTCTTTTTTGAGTTGATTTTGTTGTAATCAATCAAGCCCATGAGGCTGTAGCACATAAGCTTTCAATCTATAATTTCATTTTCTGAAAATAACTAAAAGTGAGTCATTTTTTTGTCTTGCATCTTCTATGTTGGCATCTCTTGTTGTGATTTATGTGGGTTTGGGTGGTGTAGCTCTCATCAATATCCTTGACTCAAAGTATGTTTCATGTGAGGAATTTAGTTCTCTAATTAGGAGATGGCTCTAAAGGGTAGGTAAGAGGATGACTTAAGGGGAGCTAAGAGGATTTGACATAAGGGGACGTACAATAACTTTAAACATTTTATAAAATGACAATGAAGTAACTGACTTTATATTGATTATAGATTAACTATATAGTGTAGACACTACAAAATAGCTTAGGCATGCAACTGCATTTTTCATTATTAATTCAAGATACTTACAAAAATGATTAAATGATTTCATCATTTAATTATAACTTAACATCAAATTTCCTCTAATTAATTAAATAGTTTTAATCATTTAATTAATTATTTTTCATTATTCTTCTAAAATTGAATAATTAAGTAAATTACATTAATTTATCTTAATTATGTCACTAATTAATTATAATCTCTTGTTTTGATTAATTAAATAAGTTTCATAAATTTATTTAATTATGTCATCATATTCTCCCACATTTGATTAAATGAATAATATTTATTTAATTAATTATTCTACCTTCTCATCTAAAGGGTCTCCATTAATTAATTATTCTACCTTCTCATCTAAAGTGACTCCATAAATTAAATAATTCATTTAATTCATTTGATTCATGTACACACACTTCCTCCACAAAATAAAGAATTAATTTAATAATTGATTCTTCTATTTGAGTACATGTCTCCTACATTTTCAATTAAGTAATCTCATGCATAATTATCTCCACTCCTAACTGGCACTCTCTCTCTTAGTTCACTCAACTAACTAGTTTGTCACCCCCTTTTGACTCACACACTCTAATCAATCAAATCACTTAACTATTCAATCAACCTCCCATACAACCAGCTGACTAATCAATCAAATCACTTAATGGTTCAATCAATCTTTCATCCAAATCACTTAACTACTTGATCAAGTCCTCACACTCAATTTGGACCATTCGAATTCAAATCAATCTCGACCGCCAAATATGTAAATCTTCTATAAAAGAATCATTTTTAGTCTATTTTTGGTAATCACAATCTTCAAAATTTTGTTGTCATAATACTTATAGGCTCGAATATTGCATACTCACATTTTGAGGGCATTTGATCATTTCAAAGAAAATTTTAGAAGGATAATGGAGATGAATCAAGCATGGGAATTAGGTGATATTGTTCTATATATTGAATTATTTTGATTGCATTTTACTTCATTACAGATTTGAGAAATCTTAGCGTAAAAGGCAATTTTGTGATTATTGTTGTTGTTTATGCATCTTTATTCCTATTCATTTTCCCTTATCACGTGTAGAACTATATACTTGTATTTATTCAAATTCCATTATACCATTTGTATCCTCTCCTTTTTATAATGCATCTATGATGAAAAATTGTAGTGACAATCATGGTGGATCTATGGGTGATCCCACAATAGTGGTTTATAATTTTTGGCCAAACTAGACACTGAAATAATTTTTTTTAACTAAATCTTCACTTTCGGGCACCTATAGTGGCTAAACCATGAGGAATTTGAAGATGATGCAAACTAGAGTTTCATGAAATTTTATCTGTAGATTTTAAATATCTTTTTTTCAAAATTTTTGAAATTAGATTGCACTTCTTTTTCCATCTCCCTTGATAACTATTTTTTTTTTAGAAAACAACATTTTAAAAAAGTGACGCTCACTGTATAATGCATAACTTTTTTTCCATGAAGGATAAAATTCTAATTCTTTTGAATTTAGATTTGTAACTTTGATATCTAGTGCTTACATTTGGTTAGATAGTTTTTTATTGAATATTTTTTCTTTAATCAAGTTTCAAAGTCAAACCAATTAAAATTTAGAAATAGCGCGACTATATAATGCATAACTTTTTTTGTATGCATCAAAATTCAATTTTTTTTTTGTTGGATGGAGACTCCCAATATCTAGTGCACTCATATTTTTAATTATTTTTGATAATCTTCTATTTTTAAATGCTCTGAGGAACAAAGAGCTTGATTTTTTAATTGAAAACCATTCACAAGAAATAAAAAATAAATATAATAATAAAATTTAATTTAATTAAAATTATACTTTTTGCAAGCTTATAATAATGACTACATACTTATAAACAAATAAATTTTAAATGAATTCATTTTATCCCCCAAAAGGTAAATTAAAAGTAGTTTTTTATCAGCATTTTGATAGGTGTAAAAAAGACTCCGTTATAGGTATGGTTTAAAAGTAGCAGGGTTCTATCCAAGGGGGCTTGGTCTAAGGTGGTTTGATCAAACCATATTCCACTGAAATCCTTTATATGGAAATTTTCAAGGGTTAAATCATTATATTTTCTAAAAATATGTGATTTTAGCAAAAATCAGGATCTCCTAGAAAATGTAAACCACTATTGTGGCAGCACCCCTACTAGTAGGGGAACTGTAAAAATAATGATTGTATGTAAATTAACTATACATTTTACGAGTCATAACTCCAAGTCAGACAACAAAATTATAATTTAAATAAAGTTAAAAAATTGGATCTTAGAAGTTCCTTATAAATTCAAGTGATTCCTACCATAGGGAAAATTATCTACTATATTTTTTCATGAGTTGTTGAATGCAGAACTAGTGGTCACCAATACCATCTAGTTCAAGGAGAACTAAAAAAAAATGATTAACTATATAATTATGAAATGAACTAAGGTGACAAAAGAGGATGGATTAAAGGGAGATGCACATGAGACTTGACTCTAAGTCATGTGAATTAAGAGGGTGGTAAGAGGATGGCTTAAGGGGAGTTAAGAGGATGAATTTAGCTATAATGAGGAGATGAATTAAGAGGGTGGTACGAGGATGGCTTAAGGGGAGTTAAGAGGATGAATTGAGGGGATGTAAGAGGATGGATTTAGGGTAGCTAAGAGGGTGAATTAAGGCATCCTAAGTGAATGGCTTAAGAGGATATACAATAGATTTGAATCAAAGTATGTGTCATGTGAGAAAATTAGGTTTATAATTAGGATATGGCTTAGAAGGGTAGAAAAGAGGTTGGCTTAAGGGGAGCTAAGATGATTTGAATTAAAGGGGACATGAAATCACTTCTAATTCTTTTATAAAATGAAAATGAATTAATTAACTTTATATTGACTATCAATTAAATCTATATAACTATATACTTACCCACATTTATTCAAACTCCATTGTACCATCTGCATCCTCTCTTTTTTTGTAATGCACTTATAATGAAAATTTGTAATGACAAACATGGTGGATCAAGTAGTAGGGGAACTAAAAAAATAATGAATGTAAGTAAATTGACCATATATTTTACAAGTCATAACTTTAAGTTATTTGAGGAAATTAAAATTTAAATAAATTTAGAAATTGGATCTTAGAAATTCATTAAAAATTCAAGTGATACCTACCATAGGAAAATTTATCTATTAATTTTTTCATGAGTTGTTAAATGCACAAGTAGTGGTCACCAATGCCATCTAGTTGAGGGAGACCTGAAAAAAAATGATTAACTATAATTAGGATATGACTTAAGGATAACATAAGAGGATGGATTAAGGGGAGATAAATTAAAGCCTTAACTCCAAATCATATATTAAATATATACAACTATATACGTACCTATATTTATTTATTCCATTAAACCATTTGCATCCTTTCATTTTTGTAATGTATCTATGATTGTCTCATGATCTTCCATAGAAAGTTTCCATAACTCTTTATTAGTAGGTCTTCCTTGATATTTAACTAGTTTTATATTGGTTTCAATAACAAAATGTGAGTAGTGTATAATCTTCTTATATATTTCATAATTTTCATATTTAGGAAAACTATTTTTCTTATTAGATATTTTGTAGCTAGGTTCCAAAAACAACCACATAACTAGTTGGATACTCATTGTTATCATCATACACTCTAAGATGCAACTTATGTTTTGTCTCAAAACATTGAGCCAACCAATACTTTATTTCCTCTTCATTCCCCTAAAGTGTAACAACATACACATTTCCTACAAATAAAATTATTTGATTCAATAAAGTGTGACATATAATTCACATATAAACATGAATACATATAAAATTATACATATTACTAAATAATATAATAAAAAAATTTAATTAAAATAACTTCTCGTACAAGGTTTGAAACATGATCATAATCATCTAATGCAAACACTTGATTATCTTCTTCAATTGTTCTTTCATGTTGATCATGTATTGGTGTAGGTGTTCAGGTTCTTTGTTTCCATTATTCAACCCATTCTACATTTTCACATGCTTACCAATCACCTGCAATACAAAATTGATAAAGACATGCAAGTTCCCTTGTCCATGTTGTCCATGTGTTTGCATTTGAGCTCTTAAATGATTGTCATTTTGCTGATCCACTAATTGTCTCACAATCATGTTGAGTAAGAATATTTTCTTCTTGAACTAACCAAAAGAATAATCAAGTTATTGAGTTCTCACTTGATCATATAAATAGTTTTGTATTATACCAATCCATAATTACATTTGCATCTCTTAATTTTATTGTATCCTCAAATTTTAATTTCTCTTTGGAAAGAGCTCTTTTAACACATGCTCCAACTCCATCATATTCTCCTTTACCATTTCTAGCTTAAAAAAAACTTCACATATGTTGGATATTATTTGATGAGGGACACACCACCAAAAACCCACAAAAATCACAACAAAAGATAACAAAACAGAAGATGCAAGACAAAAAAATGACTCACTTTCAATTATTTTCAGAAAATGAAATTATAGATTCAAAGCTTACATGCTATAGCCTCATTGACTTGATTCATTACAACAAAACCAACTCTGAAAATAAAATCAACTATTCATAGCCACAATCTGCACAATTAGGGCCACTTACAATCCCCACTTAACCCTTTTTTATTTTCCCCATTAACCACCCTAGAATGTTCTAGAAAATTCAAATTTCCCATTTTTCTTTTGGCACCAAAAGTCCCACCGTTTGATTTCTGGCCTAGGAAGAAATTTCTAATAAAATTCACCTTTAGAGGACCAACTTTGCAGGGCCATAACTTTTGATCTGAGTGTCAATTTCTATTATTGCATATCGTTGGAAAGCTCTCGACGAGCTCTACAACAAATGAATTTATAGTAGGTCAGTTTGGCCAATTTTTGATTTGTTTTAGGGCCTCTAAAGTTTTATATCTAAATTTAATGCTACATTGGAGAAATTTCTTGGGATAGAAACTTTAATTTCAACCAAACCATGTAGGGTATTGAGATGATTCTTTCATGACTCGAATTTTTTTTCAATTATGCTCCTTGGGGTAAATTTTTATGTCCAGATGAGCCCATTTAGGCTGACCCACTAAAAATAGTAAGTTCCCTCTTTTCACTATTTTTGATATGTGATAGTCTTAGACCCCTTAAGTTCCATCATGGGACTCAAAACAACTGAAGAAAATAAAGAATTTTTTTTTTTTGGTGATGCAAGATTTCCCTACACCATTGGATGCTCCTACATCATATACTTAGGGTAATTTGAAAGTGACCCTATCACTTCTCAAGAGTTAGAGGGAAACCAAGATGGTTAACCTCACCCTCAAACAACCATGATGAATCTTCAATAGGCCTTCCTCTCCATTTCACCAAGTACTTTGCATATTGCCTATTTCTTGTGATTCTACCCACATGGCTATCCAAGATTTCTTCTATCTCTTCCTTCTCTAAAGTAGGTGCTGAAATTTTCCTCTATTCTTTTATTGGCCCCTCCTCTATATCACCTTCATGATACTCTGTCAAATCAGCAATGTTTAACATAGGAGAAATGTTTATTCCATTAGGAAACTCTACCTCATAAGCATTTCCTGAATCATGCTTATTTAGGATCTTGCATGGTCCAAATTTCTTCATCTTTAACTTCTTGTATGTACCAACTAGAAATGTTTCCTTTTGCAAATGAACCATGAATTCATCTCCTACCTAGAACTCCTTATACCTCCTTTTCTGATCTTTTTGAGACTTATATTGTGAGTTAATCTTATTGATATGTTTCTTCACCTCTTCGTACAAATTTTTCAAGTGCTCATCAAAATATTCAGCCTCAACACTACTCTTCTCCCCCTTATCCATCTTTCTTAATTCATACATAGTTCTTGGACTACTCCCATACATAATCTAGAATGGTGATTTACCACTGATTTTGTTGATAGAATTATTATAAGCAAATTTTTCCTGTGGTATAATCAAATCCTATCCCTTAGGCTTATCTCCTACTGGGCATCTTAGTAGGTTACCCAAACTCCTATTCACCACCTTTGTTTGTCCATCAGTCTGTGGATGGTGTGCAAAACTAAACTTTAAATCTATCTTCAACTTCTTCCATAATGTTCTCTAGAAATAACCAACAATTTTGGTATCTCTATCTGAAGCTATACTCTTTGGTAGACTATGTAGTCTCACCACCTCTTTGAAAAATAGCTCTACAACATGAACACTATCACTAGTCTTATGACACAGAATGAAATATTCCATCTTTGAATATTTATCCACCACCACAAATAGGGAATCATGCCCTCTCTATGTCCTTCGAAATCCAAGAATAAAATCCATGCTAATATCCTTTTATGTCCTCTCAAGTATAGGTAATGGCTGATACAATCCAGTATTATGACTTGTTCCTTTCGCCATTTGACATACTCTACAACTTTGTACAACTTCTTCACATCTTGTTGTAACTGTGGCCAATAATAGTTCTCAATGACAAGAGCAATGGTCTTATCTTGACCAAAATGTCAAGCCAATCCTCCATTGTGCTTTTCCTTGATTAGATTCTCTCTCATAAAAATCCTTGGAATGCATAATTGGCTTCCTCTAAACAACATCCCATCTTGGATTAAGAAATCTAGCCATCTTGTCCTATCCAATGTAACAAGTTCCAAAAAATCCTTCCAAACTTCTTCAAAGTCTGGATCTTCTGGATACAAAATCTTGAGTTCATTTAACCCAACAACCTCTATAATCATTTCTATCAATAAGTTTTTCCTTCTACTTAAGGAATTTGTAACTATGTTTGACCTTCCACTCCTATGCTTCAAAACAAAGGTATAACTCTGCAAACAATCAAGCCATTTAAGTTCCTTTGATTCAACTTTCCTTGACTATTGAGATACTGCAAAGCCTGGTGATTAGTATATAAAACAAATAATTTTGGAAACAAATAGAGTTTTCATTTCTTCAAAGCTTGAACTATAGCATAAATCTCTTGATCATAGAGAGAATATTTCTTCTTAGCATCATTTAACTTCTCACTAAAATAGGAAACATGCTTACCTTCTTGACACAAAACAACTCCTATGGCAGTGCCACTAGCATCACAATCTACCTAAAAGACCTTATTGAAATCTGAAAGTGCCAAAATAGGTTGTAAACTCTATAACTTTCTTCTTCAACATATCAAAACTTTTGGCTGCTCCTATAGTCGACTTAAACTATTTTCTATCCCCTCTCATCACTTTAGTTACAGGTGCACAAATACTATTGGAATTCTTAATAAAATTTCTGTAAAAACTAGTTAGACCATGAAATGATCTTACCTCTGTAACATTCATCGGGGTAGTCTATTCAATGATAGCTTTCACATTCTTTGGATCCATTTTAAGACCCTCTTTTGAGACAACAAATCCCAGATACACCAACTCTCTCTTCACAAAACTACATTTCTTCAAATTAAATGACAACTTCTCCTCCGATAGCTTCTCAAAAATTTACTGGATATGCATTAGGTGCTCCTCCAATGTTGTACTAAAAATAAGAATATCATCCAAATAAACAACAACAAATTTTCCTAAAAATTCATTTAATACCTCATTATAAGCCACATAAATGTGCTCGATGCATTGGTTAGTCCAAAAGGCATGACTAACCACTCGTACAATCCCTCCTTGGTTTTAAAGGTTGTCTTCCATTCATCTCCTTCTCTAATATGGATCTGGTGATATCTTCTCTTCAAATATATCTTCGTGAAGTACTCAGCTTCACTCAAACAATACATAATGTCATCCATCCTTAGCAAGGGGAATCTATGCTTGATGGTAATCTTGTTGATGGCTCTAGAATCTGTACACATCTTCCATTCCCCATCCTTCTTTGGTACTAGTACTGTAGGTACTGGACATGGACTTAAAATCTCTTGAATCAATCCTTTCTACAACAACTCTTGCACTTGTCTATTCAACTCTTTGCTCTCTGGTGGAGTCATACGATGAGATTTCTTATTTAGAAAATTGGCTCCAAGAATCTAGTCCATCTAATGACTAATCTTTCTCACTAGAGGAAAACCTACGGGTATATTATTAGAAATAATAGCCTAAAACTCATTCAAAAAATCTAAAACCTCTACAGGTACCTCACTAGTATCTTCTTTATCAATTCTAGGGATCAATGCAAAACACATACATATGCTCATGCCACATACCTTCTAGGAACCTTCTTCTATCAACTAGACAAATTATTGCATTATTGCATACCTTTTCCTTTTCCTCTTTTGAGGGCTTCAACTTACGATGAACTCCATCCTTTGTCAAAGAATAGGTGTTGGCATGTCCATCATGTACTGCTCATTGATCAAACTACCATGGTTTTACGAACAAATAATTAAAATTTTCCATAGGCATAATATCACACAATACCTCATCATGGTAATTTCCAATCTTAGAATTTACCGTGATCCCATAATAGTGGTTTACAATTTTTGGCCAAACCTGGACATAAAAATTATTATTTTTTAACTAAATCTTCACATTCGGCACCTATAGCGGCTAAACTGTGAGGAATTTGGAGATGGTGAAAACTAGAGTCTCATCAAATTTTGTCTGTAGATTCTAAAAATATTTTTTTCAAAATTTTTGGAATCAAATTGCACTTCTTTTCCATCTCCCACTAAAATTGATTTTTCAGAAAACAACATTTTTAAAAAGTGATGCACAATCGCATAACGATAACTTTTTTTTTCATGAAGGATAAAATTATAATTCTTTCAAATTTAAATTTGTAACTCTGATATCTAGTGCTTCCACTTGGTTAGATATTTTTTTATCAAATATTTTTTCCTTAATCAAGTTTCAAAGTCAAACAAATTACAATTCAGACACAGTGCGACCGTATAACGCGTAACTTTTTTTCTATATGTCAAAATTTAATTTAATTTTTTTTGCTGGATCAAGGACTTCAATATCTAGTGCACTCATATTTTTCAATTTTTTTTTTTGATAATCTTCTATTTTTCCACATGTGAAGAACAAAGAAATTCATTTTCGATGAAAAACCTATGTTTAATAAAACTTAAAAAACAAATACATAACAAAACCAAAACATATTAAAATTATATTCATTGGATAGCTTGTTCTGAGGAATACCATAATCATTTGAAATAAATTTTAAATGAATTCATTTGATCCCCCAAAATCTAAATCAAAAGTGATTTTTTATCAGCATTTTGATAGGTGTAAAGGAGACGCATTTATAGGTATGGTTTAAAACTAGCGAGGTTCTATCCAAGGGGGTTTGATCTAAGGTGATTTGATCAAACCCTCTTCAATTGGAATCCTTAAAATGGATATTTTTAAGGCTTAAATCATTATATCTTCTAAAAATATGTGATTTCAGCTAAAATTCCCTCTCGAATTGTAAAATTGCTCCTATCATTTACCAAAACTTTATGGTCCCTCTGCAACCAAGCAATCCAGTATGGGTTTAGATGCCTTCTCTCCAACCACAACTTACTAACCATTTCTTTTGAAACAAGCATATCAATACTACCTCCATCAATAATAACATTGCAAACTTTACTTTCACACTTACATCTGGTGTGAAAAAGATTCTTCCTTTGAGTTGGCTCCTTCTTATTCAGCAAGGCTCTTCTAGCAACAAGAACCTCTCCTCTTTCTACATCCTTAAAATGTGAAGACTCAACATCTTCATCAACATGTGCAACTCGTGCATTACCTTCAAGTCTTCTATTTGTCCTTCCTTGATGTTGAGGACACTCATAGGCTCTATGTCCTTCTCCATAGTGGAAACAGGTTCCATGGAAGCCTCCTCTTCATGGTCCTCATATATACCTTCCTCTTCCTCTTTGGTCTCCATTGTTCTGATCACTAGGATGGTAGGTGTTATCTCCTTTCTGTCTTTGGATGCTACTGGAACCTTCTCCCTTCTTTTGATCTTCATTTCGACCTCCATATGATTGTCCACCAGTCTTTCGTCCACGGTCTCCACCTCATTATTTTTTCTCAAGCCTCTTGTTTAGTCATTCTTCAACCTTTAGAGAGAATTGATAAGCATCCTTAATGGTGGTCATTCTTACCAGTGCCAATTCTTTATGTATGCTTGGCTTCTTCACCCGTTATATAACAAGAAAATTTCTCCTTATTCACCTCAGAATGTCCTATCCAAATTAGGACCTTGTGAAATTCCTCTATGTATTATTTCATTGTCCTTATTCCTTGCCTCAAGCTCAACATCTTCTTGAGTAGCTCTAATTTGTAATCAACTGGAATAAATTGTTTCTTCAATTTTGACACCATTTTTTCCCATCTAGAAATTTTATCTTTCCCTTATCTTCCCCTTTCTAGCTATACCTCTTTCCACCATATACTAGCATGACCTTTCAATTTTTTCTTTTCAAACCTCACTCTGTTAGGATCTTCAATCTTCTTAAACTCAAAAAATTCCTCCATGTCATTGATCCAATCAATCAATTCTTCAGGATTCAAATTTCCACTAAAATTTCAAACCTCCATTTTAGGTTTCTTCCCAATGCTTGAGATCACTTGTAACAATCTTCTTTCTCCATGATCCATTGGATCCTACTCTTCCTCTTCTATTTCCTCTTTCATTTAATCTTCACTCTCATCTCTATCTTCTTGTACATCTCTTGTTTAAACCTCTTGTTGCAATGTTTCTAATTACCTTCTAAGGGCTCTGATTTCATCTCTAGGTGGATCTCTTCCTCCACCACTCAACCTCTACCTCTGCCATATTGGGAAAGTATTGGTGGAATCTTGAACTCAACCCACACTCACAGGTCCTACTGCAACTGTCTCATGTTTGGCACTCCGTTACAAGCTTAGGAACTCTTGCTCTGATACCACTTGATGAGGGATACAATGCCCAAAACCCATAGAAATCACAACAAATAGCAACATAGAATATGCAAGACAAAAAAATGACTCACTTTCAATTTATTTTAGAAAATGAAACTACAGATTCAAAACTTACATGCTATAACCTCATGGACTTGATTCATGACAACAAAACTAACTCTAAAAAGGAAATGTACTATTTGGAGCGACAATCTGCACAATTGGGGCCACCTTTTACAATCCCCTCTTAACCCTTCTTATTTTTCCCAATAACCACAATAGAATGTTCTAGAAAGTTCAAATTTTCCCCTTTTGTTTCGGTAACAAAAGTCCCACTATTTGATTTCTAGGCTAGGAAGAAATTTTTAATGAAATTCACTTTTAGAAGACCAACTTCGCAGGGCCATAACTTTTGATCTGGGTATCTGATTTGCTATTATTACATATCATTGGAAAAGTATTGACAATCTCTACAATGCTTGAATTGACCATAGGTCAGTTTGGCCACTTTTGGACCTATTTTGGGACCTCTAAGGTTTTATATCTAAATTTGAAGTTGCATTGGAGAAATTTCCTAGGATAGAAACTTTAATTTCTCCCAAACCATGTAGGGTATTGAGATGATTCTTTTGTGACCAGAAATATTTTTCAATTCTACTCCTTGGGGTAAATTTTTACATCCATATGAGCCCGTTTAGGCTGACTTACTAAAAATAGTAAGTGCTCAATTTTTGCTATTTTTGATGCCTAACAGTCTTATACCCCTTAACTGCCATCATGGGACTCAAAGAAACTAAAGAAAATAAAGAATTTTTTTTTTTTGGGTGACGCAAGATTGCTATACACTGTTGGATGCTCCTAGATCATTATTTTCCTTGGGAGCCCTACATAACCAATAAAACATTCTAGAATTCTTGAATTGCCATGTACAATTATGTAACCATATGAGATGTTCTCCCATTTAGATTTATCTTTTATTTTTTATAAAAAATATTGAAACAATATTAAAAAAAATTTGATGAGTTTAACTAATTATCAATCAAATAGAAGTGGTACTCCCTCATAAAAATTTCCTATTATCTTTTGTACTATCTAGTGGAACCCCTAAAATTCTTTTGTTCCACTGATAAATTTTACAAAATTTGGTTGCTTTTCTTAGTTTGGAACTAGTCTTATGGCTTAGGGTTTTGGTCTTTCCTTTGATATAGGGATTTTGCATTCCTTTAACCCTCTAAAAAACCCTAAGTGTCAATCCCTTTACAAATTTTCTAATTTGTTGTTGAGTAGTGTTTACCTGTTCCCCGTCTCTTAAGTCACGTGTTATGGAATTGAGTATGTTTACTCATTGTCCCCTTGAGCCTAGTGTTCCTGATTGTTACCCACCAAATTAATTTTAATATTGTTTGATATCATATGTGTCTCAAGCCTTTTAATATTTTCCATTCTCCTAATTCTTAGTTTTAATATTTCAAAATTTTTCTAAAGTCTTGGTCTCAAATTTATGTCCCTGCCCTTCATCAACCTAGTCGGGTGCCCTTTTTTAGTTGCTAACTCTCAGCATGTGCATATTTAAGATTTTATTTAGGTCATCAGATTTGTGTGATTTAATATTGACCATCCCTCTCCAGCTCATGGGGGACCCACCTACATTTCATGTCCCTCAACGGGGAAGTGGGGAGGCGCCACCTGGTATAATCTGCACCATCAAAAGAACTATATTAAGGCATGAAATATTTATGAAGTATTTGGTATAATGTGGAGAGGTTTTAACTCATAGGCTACTAAAAGGTCTTTTGAGAACATGGTTTAACAAGGGACAATAATTTTTAATTTGGGTCGTTCATCAACTCCAAAGGTTATTCACTAAGGTGAATACTTGAGATGTAAGGAGCATATAATTTAAAGGTTCCAAATTTAATCTGGGTCACTCCTCACCTCCTCGTTGCTAAAAGATGCGCATAGCTTAAACCAAATGGGGGAGTAGGGAGGTTGATACATAGATTTTCTCAACACTTGTGGAGGTGGTGGAGCTCATGGGGTGACTTGTAGGAAAGTTCACATGACATATTTCGATGGTTGGTCAATGGAAATGAAAGTTTGTAATAGGATTATTCCAACAAGTTTGATTGGATCCAGTTTGTTCAGTGGGCTATCTCATAGTAGAATCAATGGCTAACATTCAAAGTCGAGATTGACTCAAGTGAGAGAGAAATAATGGTGGATATGACGATGAACTAGCAAATTAATCTTCCATTTAAAACCATTAAAACTTTTTTAAAGCATAATTTTAGATTGTTAAAGCATTCAACGCATCTAAGGAGTTCTTCCTACAAATTTCAATATCACTCAATGTATGGGGAATTAGGGTTTTCAAGGCAACTATAAACCAGTAAGTGAAATTGATACCTTGCTGCTTAATTGCTGAAAATTTTCTAAAAGTGCTTGCTCCATCTTTTTGTCATTAGGGTTTCTAGTTTATTTCATTTATTTTAAGGTTTGGCATCCAATTCAAGTGTTCTTTTTGTTGAGTCTTGTTTTTCTGTGCAACAAACCTATACCCTAGTTTTAAGCTTATACTTTGCTAAAAATAAGCCCTAGTTTGCACAAACCCTATAACTATAGCAGAAAAAGTCAAAGAGTCTACATCAAAAGACCAACCTTTTGGTTCTAAACCTATAGTTAGGCCTTTGGTTCAAGATTTAACTGAGCAATTCAAACCCTCTACATATGAGAAACCTAAGGGATAGCTACTATTCAGTGGTACAAAAATTGTAGAAGGGCTTATAGATAATCAATGTACTATCAAAGACTCCACATCATATTACACTAGATGGGTACAGTTCAACTATTGGGTTGGAAACTGAAAATATGAAATCCCTATTAGAAACCCCTAGAGATTAGATATGGGGAAGCTAGTAGTAATAAAATTTTATATGGATGTTGACCTACTAAAGGTAGTGGTAGCAAACTATGACCCAATTTATAGAACTATAAGAACATATGATGGAATTGAAATGGTAAAGGTTACAAGGGAGGAAATTGTTGAGGTCTTCAAATTGACTAAGTGGAGTGAAGATATGGTCAAGATTGATGAGAAGGTACTCAGAGCAGAATATAAGAAAGTGAGACATACTTTCAAGATCTTAGTATTGCAACACTATTTGGGAACTATCAAAGGATAGGGAAAGATCATCTTGGGCCCATCAGATAAGGATCCATTCGCCATTAACTATTTTTTTTCTTATTTTCAAAGGACATTCTATTCTTTGTTCCAAATATTAGGTTTTGACCCAACTACAAGCATGCCAATGGATGAAATGTATATGGTTGCTAACATCCAACATCCTACATGCAACATACTTTATGACTATGGAGGATACTTGGCTGAAAATATTCATGAGGGCTTGGTTGCATTGAAAAATGGTGGATATGGGATTAGATTCTACTGGTACTCATTGTTCATGCATATGTTTTTATTCAATGGAGCTACTTATTTTGGAAAAGATATGACATTAGACAAGAAAAATGGTGATATGGATCTATTTGTCCACTGTTGGACTACACTCCTTAAAAGGAATGATAGCAAGTCAAATTTTGTTGTGTTCAAAAACATCTTTACTTCCAAAATGAGAAGGGTTTTGATTATGAACATGGCAAGAATTCTTGCAACTTTCCATGACTTTTTGAGGGCTAAGGATAGGAGGCATGATCTAAATATTGATCATAATTGGGGAGATGTTATTCCTTATGCAAGCTACACAATTTTGAGGCTATATGGCACAAGTGTTGCACCTCACATACTGCCAAGGGATGTGCCATTGAGAATTGGTTTCCTAGAAGTAATGTGGCAGTTAGTGTTACAAACCAAGATCTGAAATGCAAACAAGAAAAGAACCTTCCACAAAGAGAAAAACAAAAAAGTAGAGAGATTGCATGAAGATGTGCAAATTGATATATTTGAAGTACTTTAATTACAAGAGATAATTTTCTTTATTAAAGCAAAGATGCATAACCCTAATATTATCTTGAGCAGAAAGATAGCCCAACAAGATAAGGATAACAACCTATAAACTAGGAATTAAATAATGCCTAAGTAAACTTATGTAAAGTATAATTAAATAATTAATTACACCAACACCCCCCCATAAGTGCAACTTAGGGAGAAGCAGATTATTATGCAAATGATGTGAGATGGGTCCTAACAACAAAGGCCTAATCAGGTACCCATTTACAAATGCAAAGAGAGAGAAAACCTAGTGGGAAAAACCCCTCGTCAATGACATGAATTGGTGCAAAGAATCATTGGAAGAACTTTGATGAAGCAACACTAGAAC
Source organism: Sequoia sempervirens (assembly GCA_007258455.2). Classification (NCBI taxonomy): domain Eukaryota; kingdom Viridiplantae; phylum Streptophyta; class Pinopsida; order Cupressales; family Cupressaceae; genus Sequoia; species Sequoia sempervirens. Next base: position 16,240 of record VDFB02279253.1, on the reverse strand, counting down.
CCCAAATCTAGAAAGCAAGGAAAGATACTTCTGTTCGCAAGAAACCATAATGGAATCACAAATGCAACATCAGACCCGATGCCAAGGAACACTGGAAACTCACATACTGGATCAACCTTGGAATCTGTAAGCAACAGTAGATGAAATGATGACAGAATCTGGAAACTATGTATCCCGTTGCCGATGCCAAAATGAAAATAAAACTATCCCATAAGATGAGTACCATCAAGATTCTAGAACAGTAACCATAAAAACATGGCTTTGAAACTAAGGATCTGAACCAATGCGGATCAAGAACCATAAACTCCCAATGTGAAGTGTGAACCAATGCAAACCAAAGATGTGTCTAGTGAAGCAAGAAAGAGGCTAAAAGAAACAACATGAAACTAGACAAACTCATGCGAGTTGTCACCAATATGAAAGTGTGATGCAAGAACCCCCCCTTAATGGAACTTTATATTAGTTTGTTATTACAATACCCAATGATTGCAAAAGGAAAGAATGCAAAACATGTAGAAACTACATAAACAAAAGCAAAAATGAAAACCTAGTGCACAAAACAAAAAATGAATGCATGCACAAAATAAGGCACACATCTTCTTAAAAGGACCTTAGATCTACATAGACGTTGAAACCAGATTTCCTATGCTACTTGAATCACAAAAAACGGATAAGTGAGTCAAAAGATATGTCTCCCAGAGTGAAAATAGCAACATCTAACTTTCGAGGCTGAAAAAGGCATCAAAAATGTAAAACCAAAAAATCAAACTTGCACCATTGTGTAGAGCGTCGAACTAGCTTTCCGACGATATCTTTTTTGCAAAAAAAAAGGATGTCGTATGCCCAAGTTATGCCTATTTATGTGAAACTACTCTGAATCTTCCCAAGTAGACCTCTAGGAGCCCTCAGGGGCTAAAAAAAGCCGCTGGTCACTTGGGCAAACCAGAGGGCTGGCGGCAGGGTGCTGGGTGTGGCCCCTGGTCACCAATGTGACCACCATAGGGGCTTGAGAGTCTAGTCTGGGGCTATCGCGGAGGGCTTGGTTCTTAATAGAACCGCGACCTAAGCAAGGAGCTCGTGGGGGCTTAAGGAGTTGGTGGAGTGGCGCTGTGCTGGTGGCGCGTTAAACACTATCGGTGGTGGATGAGTGGCTGGTGATCGCTTGGTGGCGTAGGAGCGACACTGGCCATTTATATGGGCGACGCACAAAAAACTTTAGATTTTTGATTATTTTATTTTTTTTTTATTTTTTTCAAAAATGAACCTCGGAATGCGTGCGATGGGGCCGTACGGCCCTTGGGAATTTTTTTTTTTCCTCCCTAGTCAACAGTGTCCAAATTGGACAAATTTTATATGAAAATAAGGGTTTTGGGTGCTGTGAATCCAATGGCGAGGTCTGTTTTAACCCAAAGTTCCCATAAAATTAGGTGACCCCAAGATCTCTCAGAAAAATCATCGAGCTTGAAACCCTCGCAAATCTAGCCAATGGTGACCAAATGAATGAAATGAAAGTCATTTGTGACTTTTTTTATCACTCTAAATCCAATGGAAAACCGCAAACTGATCCAAGACACTCCATAAATATACTCAAGGAATGAAACCCGTGAGGGACCCCGAATGAGCTATGCAATGTATTCCTCCAAAAAAGCTGAGAAGGGGCTACAAATCGAGGATCTGATACCATGTTAGAAACCAAGATCTGAAATGCAAACTAGAAAATAACCTTCCACAAAGAGAAAAACAAAAAAGTGGAGAGATTGCATGAAGATGTGCAAATTGATATATTCAAAGTATAATAATTACAAGAGATAATTTGCTTTATAAAAGCAAAGATGCATAACCCTAATCTTATCTTGAGAAAAAAGATAGCTCAACAAGATAAGGATAACAACCTATAACCTAGGAATTAAATAATGCCTAGGTAAACTTATGTAAAGTGTAATTAAATAATTAATTACACCAACAATTAGTAGATGTGGAAAATAACCATCTGAAATATCAAGGTAAGAGAACCTTTTTCCTTGCATACACTTATATCTCTAAATTTTTCATGCTAAAGGAGCTATGGAGTAAGATTTTTGATGTACTTAAGTCTTATGAGATGAAAAGATTCAGAGCAAGAAATTGTGATCTTGAGGGATTCATGGCATGACTAAATACAAGGATCAAAAGCTCCAAACTCATTCACAGCTTCTATTTTCTAGAGGATGTAATAAGGAATATTTTTGACTTATAGAAATAGGATGATAGAAAGATGGAGTGGATTTCTTTTAATAAGTTTGAGAGGGAGATGAGAGCAAAAGATCCACAATTTATAGCTCTTGAAAAAATAAAGGATGAAATGCAAAAAATTGAATATGTTTTTTAGAATTTTGAAGAAGTAGTTGGGCAATTGAAAGGTGAAAGGTTCATTCAGGACAATGGGAAGGCTATTGTAGTAGAGGAACAAGGTGAAGGGGAAATCCCCATGATGGAAGAAAGGCTAGCCTCTTAGCCTCCAAAGAAAGTAATTTTCCTCAAAATAAGGAAAGATGGGGTGAAGGAAAATGACAAAGTGACTACCTCTTCTCAACAAGCTAATCATCACCACCAAGGCAGCCACCCCCAAAGAGACAAAAGGTTGAATCAAGTGGCTTGGTGGATTATGATGAGGATTCTAATGATAAGTTATTGGTCACTAAAGAGAGATGCAACACATGCTATCTCCCCCTAGGGAAATGGTACCATAACAACATGGTCTTATATTGAGTAAGGTGGATCTCATAGGCATGAAAAAAAAAGATGATGTCAGAGAAGAGGCCTGTAAACAATTCATGGATGATGACTCATTTTTCAAGTCATCTGCATTTATGGAATTTGCATGGAGAGCAAATAAAGATGAATATGTGAATAACATTGCAAAAAAGAGAAGCCTTCACCCTGAATTGCCTGATAAGGTCATTCAAGCTCAAGTAATGAAGGAAACAAATGAAAACTTCCAAGGCATGACTACCTAAGAAGGAAGAGAGTTGACGAGAAAGAGTTGTCTTCTCCTATTGCTAGAATGGGATCTTGCTTTGGCCATTTCCTTTGACACAATGAAGAGGTATGTTAATCCTTTATACAATTATGAAGAAGAAGCCATAATTCCACTACGAGGATTAGCCTTCAGTGAAAAATGGGATACTTTGGAAATTTGGGCTCTAGCCCCAAACACTAAAAATATAGAACTTGTAGAGCCATATAAATACTATAGAGGGGGATTTATTAAAAAAAGAGTATCCGATACTTCTACCATTGAAGTTTTCACCATGTTAGTGAATGTTGTGCAATTTAGAAAGGCAATAGTCAAGTTTGTGATAGCCAAGAAGGAAAAATTTAGAAAAATGTACAATGATTTATTTATTGAGTATGGTAAGGGCCAACATCAGATAATAGGTTTGCAAACAAAAATAGAACTACTAAAGGAGAAGATGTGGAATATGACAACCTAGTGTGCCCATACAAATAGGCCATGCCTTCCCTACTTCACCACAAGCACAAACACCCCCTAATCCTTCGATAGATATTTCAATGGAAATTGCTCCATATAATATGGAAAATGTGCCCATCTCAGTTGAAGAACCAAGCACTTTAGTTGTACAATAGGAAGAGGAAGTTAGCAAAGAAGATCTACTTGAGAAGTTGAAAGCATATGAGGAAAGGTGAGACCAACATGATAGAATGACCTTTTTCAATAATATGAAGATTGTAACTTCAGTATTGGAGCATCTAAACAAGAGGATTGACAAGAGATTGATTAGCATCGATGGTTGATGTTGTAAGGAATTTTGAAAAAGACAAGGAAGTGGCAGTCCCACTTATGGGAAAATCGATTCCTAGACTCCAAAATTTAAGGCTAATGGTAGTAGGTCCAAGCATGATGTGAAAAAGCCTAACAACATTCAACCAACTGTTAGATTGGTGAACAAAATTTAGGATTTCCAAGGAAAGATTGAGCCTTTGGAGGCAAAGATAAGGGAATTGGTCAAAGGGTTTAATGAGATAAATTTTGGTCTCCTTCCTAACATCTTGAAGGAGAATGGTGAGATCAAATCTTTGCAAGATTGGAGGGGGAAAGAAAATGATGTAATTTCCAAGCAAGTAACTTTTATTAGTGAAGGAAATGACATGAGTATGCTAAAGAAAAACATGGAAATTCTTGCTCAAGAAGGATTTTCCTCGGAGGAATTTGATAAGGAAGCTAACTAGGTGGTAACAAAATATGCTCCCTACAGAGAAAAGGTTGATAGTGTTATAGCATTCAATTGCCCCTCAGAAGAGGAATTTCAATCATGTAAGGACAAGATCCTTGATGTCTCGGAAGATTAGGGAGTCACTATGGGGGATAGATACTACAATTTTGGTCTTTTGTTATGCAAAAATGGGGATAAGAGCTAAAAGGTGTCTTTTGGAAGGTGGGACATAATCTTCATTGGCAAATGTAAATGGTTTTTGTCCCATGTGATATTTCCCTCCATTTGATTTACAAATATAAATGGATTGGGGAATATATGTTGTAACGGTCCAGTAAGAATAGGACATGTGTACATTTTGGATCGAAGCTTGTTTGCTCCTTCATTTTCTAGAAGAAGGAATTGAAGGGGAGATGTATGGGTTGGTTGTTAATTGATTGCAAAGAGAAATTTGTAATGAGAATACAAAGAACATTTTAGAGTTTTATCTTAGGTTTTGAGTCTTGTCAATATGCATATGTAATTTTTGATAATAGTACTAGCAATTGAATAGAAAATGGTATAAATCTAAATCCATTTCTCTCTTGGTGTACTATTTTCTTAAACTATTAATAAAATGATCAAGGATTGTTTCGTTAGTCTCCATTGATTTCCAATGGATATGTGGTTTTGTCCTTGTTTTAATTCAAAGAATAAATGAAATTTCTTGGATGAAGCTATAGGTTCATGTAATTTGAGTATAAGGATCTTGATAAGAATTTTTGGTTTAGGATGCAGTGTTGAAATGTTCTAATGCATTGTTGTCAAAAATTTATGTTTTTATATATTAGTCTATTGTGAAATTATATCTTTGTTGAGATTCATGATGTTTCCTAGGTAAAGGCATTGATCTAATTTTTGTATTCATGATATATCTTCTTGGGCATTTAGCAACACATCAAATTTACAAACAAACTTTAAAGTGAATTGCAATTGTTACTATTTCATGTTAAGTTCTTTCATTATCATGCTCTAAATGTTGAGTGGTGTAAAGGAGTAGCTAGGTTCTGAAAATATTTCATTTATTGAGCTATTATACGAGAATCCATTTGTTATTTACAATGTATCTCATCATGAAGTGCATAAGTTCTTAGGTACATTATGGGATCACCCTCCTAGGTCTTGCAAAGCCTAAAGTGTAGGAGGAAAGGATTGTTTCTTTCACTCATTCATTGGAAAATCCCTTTAGGTTGCTAAGGATTCAAATTGGAAATTCCATAGGTTTCTTTGAAGACCGGCTTGGTTCTTAAAAACAACCAATAGATTAATGACTTTGCTGAGGAAATTTATTAAAATATTCATGTCCTAGTATGATTTTTCCTAGCATTGCAATTAGATTCATACACATTTATAATGGCATGTAAATTTTTGCAAATATTTCTTAAATCTTGCTAGAGCTTGTTAAATTGTCCTACCATTTATCATTCTAAGGTCACTTGCATAAATTTTTGACAAGTCTTTATGTGTGTGTTTAAATATTTCACATAATGTGTTGAGGGTTGGCTCAAGAGTTCTATGTATTTCCAAATCCTTGCAATTATTTGAAGATCCATATATTTGTTATCACTATTTACAATTCCCAATTATTTTGGGTGGTGACTCTCAAGTATCTACACCAGTGTGCATTATTTGAAGAAATCAAGAAGGTATTGAAGAAGAAGAATTGTAGAAGAATGACGAGGAAGACCAGAGCTCACGTGAAGAAGCATCCAGAAGAAAAGCTAGAAGGTGAACTTCAAAAGACTCCTAAGTAGTTATGGATATAGAAGGATACATATACAAGTTTACTCCACATCTTGTCCATGAAAATCAAATTCAGGCTTCAAGAAATTCTAGCAGTCATGAAATATAATAGAATTTGTTAGGGTTAGATTATGAGGATGAAGAAAATTGCACATATAAGAATGTTGTAAATATCCATAAATCTAGACCTAGGAAATCAATAAGTAGAAGTAGAAGCCATCATCGTAATGCTACTACTACTAGTGCTACTACAACTAGTGGAATTCTATCCCTTACATCTAATGGATTTTCTCCTTTACCACCTAACTTGATGACTAGATCCAATGATGATGCCCAAAACCTAATAGATCTAGAAGAGTCTTTAGGTTCAAAGATTACTCTCCCATATCCTAATGAAGTTTTTGGAGATATTAGTGCTCTCATAAGAGAGGTTAAAATCTAGGCTGAGATAAGGAGAAATAAGGAAAAGGAAAGAGAGGAGAAGATTAGAAATTCCATGATTGAAAGAGAAACATTAATAAGGAAATTGTATCATATGAGACTCTTAAACCAAGCTGAACCTGAAACAATTAACATAGTTCCTATTGTATATGAGATCCTTGACAAGAGTTAGCCTAACCTTGTAAAAGATACCAGTACCAATACCTGGATTAAATACATAATCACTAGTACTATTGCTCCACACCTTTCTACAAATACTTCCAACCCACCAATTGATAAAGACAAGTAGCCTATGAAAAATTTAACTATCAATAAAAAAATCCGTATATAAAAATCCTTCCCTACCCCATAAATCTAAGTCTGAAGTAGATCAACTAAGGAAGGAAAATGAGGTTCTAATTAGGGAATTGGAGAAGAAGCAGATTGTGGTAACTAATGTTGAGATGAAGAGAAAGATTGATTTCTTGAAGACTTCATGCTCAACAAATGGCGTCATAGCATCTAGTTCACAAGATCCTTCTCAATCCATAGTAAAACCTACACCCATAGTTGATGGGAAGACTCCTAGTCATATAGATCAATCCACCCATAGCTCTAAATCTCTAAACACAAATAGTAATGATTGTACCCACAATCAATTTACTAATATAAATATGGATCATAAGAGAGGAGGTGGAGAAGCTATAAAAAATGATTACGATAGAGAAAATCAATTTCATAGGTGGCCTATGCAATTAGAAAGGTATAGGCCATTATATTTTGATGGGATTCTTGGAAGCCCAAATCCCATTGACAATGATATCTGGGTTGGATTGAGAAAATTTATTGGGAGTAATACAATATCCAAGGAGGATCAGTTAATGGTTTTCCTAAATATGCTTGATGATTATGAAGTAGAGCATGAGGATGTGGTTATGAAATTGTTCATTTGCAATCTTTGATAGAGGATGCCAGAGATTGGTACAAAAGTTGAACAAATGGTAGCATTGGGTCATGGGAAGAATTTAAGAGAGTTTTTAGAGAGAAATATGGAGATAAGACTAAACCTAGTTTTATGATTAATGAATTTAACAATATCACCAAATGACATAATGAGATGGTATCTGATTTTAATATCACATTTCAGAATGCTATGAATAGGTTGCACCAAACTTGAGGATGAATGATCTAGTATGCCTTGTTACTTGTTGTAATGCATTTTATGATAAGATGGATTACCACCTATGAGATAAAGACCCTCAAATTTTGAGGGATACATTAAAAATTTATTTGCACATTTGAGAGTAATAGAAGAGCTTCAAGTAAGGTGGGAAGAAGAGATGATGTCAAAATCTTGAAGAATCCCAAAGATAGATAAGAGAAAGAATTTGTCTCAAACCCTACCTATGATGATAAATTGGATAATCTGATGAGTACACTCAAAGAAGTTAAATATATTGTTGCAAAATATGAGAAGGTGCTTGGACATGAAAAACAATAGTTCCATAAGAATGAAAAGTACCCAAGGCTCCAAGATTACCCTTACAAAACCAACTAGCATAATGGAAAGCTAATCCCAAATAATCATAAAAATAAACAAGATCAGGTCCCACTTTATCCTTTACAAAATAATTTTGCAAACTTCACTAATGAAACTCCTTGGTGCATGGATTTTTCATTGGCACATTCTCCTCACCAAAGTGTAGTTTTACAATTGGTGGAAGTTGAAGAGGATGTAGTAAAAGATTAAAATTAGTCTCATGATGATGATGTTGAAGTCAACGTGGTCATGAGTAGTTCTGGTTTTGTTGACAATGAATGGTCATCTTATGTGGAGTTTCATGAGCTTTGTGTGGATAGCCAAAGGAAAAGAGTAAATGTATATCACCAACAAGTTATCTTTTATGAAGAGAATGATAGTGATCATGAAGTTTGTGCATTGGAAACAATCGAATATGATGTGTGTTTAAGGAGACCTTCAAATGAAGAAATTGCAAGGTTGACAGTACCCTTGGACACACATGCAAGAGGTTACTATCATCTAAGAAATAGAATAGTGGGTGGTGACCAAAGTAAGGCTACTGGCCTCTTCATGAAAAAGTAGAATGCAAAAGGAAAATAATCAAATGTTGATAATAAAGTGGATGGGACTATTGCCAAGGAAGGAAAGGGAGACAAAATTTGGACGAAGAAAGCTGAGAAACAAAAGGCTAATGGAGAAGTCAATTCTCCTACTATAAAGGTGAAAGCACACAAGAAAAATTTTGAGCCTGAGAAGAAGGATGCCAAGCCTAAAGTTGAAAGAAAATGCAAGAAATAGAAGGAGCGAAACATTGAAAAAATAATGATTCCAATTGATCTACCTAAATGTACCCATGTTGATATATTTCAATTACTTTCTCAAGTAAAATATTTTGTTGCTTTGCTTGGAATGATGAGAATTGATGAGAATAAACAAAAGGCAGTAGCCCTTATCAATGGCACTACTACAACTTGTAATTAATTAGTGGTGTCTACTCTACCCAAAGTGAGTGGGAAAGAAAAGAAAGAAAAGGAGGTTGAGGGAGAAATCACTAAAATCCCTCACATTTATCTAGGAAATTCAATTATCACTTGTCCTAGAAATATAGATCCACTTTTTTTACTATGATTATTGATGGAAAATTCTTGAAGAACTATGTGATTGACTCAAGAGCATCAAATAATATTATACCAGCTAAGATTATGGAGGCAATGGGATTGAAAATTGATAGTTCCCATGGAAAATTCTATGCTATGGATTCTAGGGATGTTCCTATAATTGTGATAAATGAACTCCCCTATAGACTAGTCGCACTACTAGAAAAGGGATTTAGAATGAGTGTAGTAGTGGTAGATATTCCACCAAATTATGGAATGTTGCTTTCTAGAAAATAGAGTGCTTCCATGGGGGGTGGTATGCAATGTGATATGTATTTTTCCATCTTCCCAATTGATGGAAAAGATGTCAAATTGGTTAGAAAACCAAAGGTTCCACATATGATTGAACATGTTCTTGAAGATGATACAGTCCACTTTGTTGATACTAATATCATTGATTTTAAGGTAGAAGAGGTACCAAGAGAAAGCGACATGTGACTTGCACATATTGAAAAGGAAATGAATAATTTTTTTGATAATGATGATCTTGAAAATAATATTTTGATGGTGCAAGCTCCAAGGAAGGATCAGGTGTAAGAATCCTATTAGTTTCACCCAGTGGCAGCACATTGAAATTTTCTTTCACTTTTTCTTTTGTTTGAAAATATAATGTGGTAGAGTATGAGGCCTTGCTACTAGGATTGAGGCTAGTAGAAAAACATGGGATAAAGAAGATAAAAGTAATTGGTGATTCAAGATTGGTAATATCCCAAGTTATATCTAAATATGCATCAAAGAATAAGATATTGAAGCAATACAAGAATGTTTTTTGGGATTTCATTGAGAAGTTTGATGCATCCATTGAATTTTCATCCATCCAAAGAGAAAATAAGCAATGTAAGGATTTGAGCCATATAAGTCCAAAGGATTATGCTGTAATGGTAATGGAATCACCATAAGAGCACAATTGAGGAACAAATTCTTGTGACTATAATTATGTGATCCATAAATCTATTGGTCATGTGGAACAATTGTGCTACAACAAATATAGGATGCATTCATGTGTGAACCAAGTTTAATGTGGCTATGTTGTGATAGAAATGGACACACTCATATGAGAACAATTCATGTACAATTTAATCAATGTCATCACAATTAGGTGTCAATCATCATTGGGTGCATTTAAGTTGACACAAGTTTAATAGGTTACAATGTAATGATAGCATGATCCAAGAGTGATTACGTCTTGCTGCAATAAAGAGCCTATAACTTTGGTTGATATGCAGAGTGGTTGTTTTATATCAATTATGTAGTGCATACAAGCAAAACCCATGTTTAATGGGCTATTGTAGAGAGTGATCAATATTTTCTAAACCTTATGAATGTTACTTAAAAGTGTACAACTTAAACTACAGACCAAGTTTTTTATGTGGGTATGTGTAGGATCATGATGGGCCAAAAAGTTGCAATATGATATGTGGTTGACTATTTTTTTACCCAAAATTGTTGAAACAAAAATAAATAAATTATGCTTTACTTTGAATTTAATAAGTAATTATTAGTCATTTTCTATTCAAATTATGAATAAAGTCCTTATTGATAGGTTGATTGCAAAAAATCTATAGCTTTCAAATGGTATCACATTTTTTGAATCCAAAACATGTGTCACATAGTATGCTTCGCATACTATAGGATTAAAAAAAGAAAAACTAAATTTCATGAAGTTTTGACCAAGTTAAGGTGGTCAGACATACAAGTTTTTATATTTTTTAAAAATTTGTAAAAAATAATCATAATTAATTATTTACTTGGAAAAAATTACAAAAAATATGCATCACATCCGTGCATCGGGCCATTCATTTATATCTAAAAAATAATATTATAAACAAATATTATCATTTTATTGTGGTTAGGGTGGTCGCATTGCATTAATCTACTTATTTTTTCCTCCTTTTAAATTTAAGTACCACCGTGATTGAAATTTCAAATTTTCACCAAATAGATTATTATTTTTTTTAAAACCTAGTAGTTTAGAAACTACATTCAATTTTCTATAGATTCTATTCTTAGATATTTTTGAAATAATATAGATAACTTATTCAATTTTTTACATCAAGGTGCCTAACTCTGATTTTTCTAAATTTTTTGCCACTTAAGGGCCTGGTTTTTCCATGATGATCCTGCACATACCCACATACTTGAATGAAATCTTGGGTATGCTATATAGGATACATTTCCCTTATCAGGTTTACATACCTTAATGATGAAACACAAGCTTCCCACACACTCTAGGATACAATCCAAGATCATACCACATCTTGTCAAAGAAACTAATTTTCTGGCCCAAGATTTAAGGTTTTTATTTTAATACCAAAAAAAGCATTGGTAAGAGCATGACTAGGGTACAAACCCTAGAACTCCATAGAAACATAAACCATAACTCTAGCAAATTAGTGAGGTTGTAATACCAGAAATATTTATCTACATTGTAGCCAATAACAAAATCTTGCAATCTAAACATAGTAACCAATAACAATCACACTATGTAGGTCAATGACATTTGTAAATGAAATCTATGGTAAGAAGAATGATAGTCACTTGAGGTGTGACATTCAAAAAGAGGCTGAGTAGTGACAAGATAATAAAGCTCAAACCTTGCATAGTAAAGTGGAGATTTTAACAGTGAGTTTCCTTACCCTTTTGTTGACCTTAAGGGTTTTTCAAATGTTATTGATAGTGTTAGAAAAGGAAAATGTAATCACAAAATGACTGTCCAAATGAAGTAATAGTGGTAATCAGAAGTTCAATGTTTCTTCTTACCCATTGTATAATGAAGGTAGTGGATTGCATGTTTGAGCAGTGTTTTGAGACTCCTCAAAGATGGGTGAATCGTGAATAATACCTTGTGGACTATGAAGTAGTGAAAATAAGGTTGAAGGATCTTAATACCCACAATACCATGAAACAGTGACTCCCCTGTAGTAAGTAGGCAGTCTATAGGGCATAGTTTGATTTTATAAAAGAATTCTCATGAAAGGAATCTTCAAGTGATAGTGAATGAGCTATTTGAGATTACAGCTGAGGGTGCAATATCTAGTCTTAAAGGAAGATAGCAAAGTAGTAAATGTGCAAGAAAATCAAACCCTACATAGAAAACAATTCATAATGTTATCTTACATAATGCCTTGAGTTTGAAGACAAAAATCTCATTGTATCTTGATGAAAGTAGTAACCTTAATAGTCAATCACTAGTAACCATGCTTTTAAAACATATTATTGTGCTTATGGATGTAGCATTTTAACCAAGGTAGTGAGTGGTGGTTTGGAACAATGGTAGGTATGAAGGATTTTATTTATATGCATACTATGCAGTCTAGCTTAAGAAAGCATTATTAGAAGAGATTGAAGGTGGATTATGGAACTCAAGGGTTACCATGTTTGTAACACCCCTCTGTTTTGCGTTCTAGCTAGACAGTGTGTCCTTGGTTGCTTTGATGTAATTTTTGGTTATTGAGATGATGTATCATGTGTGTGCGATTTGAATGTTATATTTTAATGTGATGTTATTTTATTCTAATGTTATCTTTATGGCAAGTCTTGGATTGACTTAGAAGATATTTGATTGAACAATGTTTTATGCTATTGATCATATCATTGATGTTAGATGCGTCAGTTAGTGATATTGTATTGGTAAAGGGGACGAGATTGTATCACTCGCTTGCAAGTACCCTACGATTATGAGATTTCCTCTTCATAGTGTGTTTGATCATATTATATATATATGCATGTTCGATGTACTCTTTGTTGTAGGTTGACAGGTACATGACATCGACATCACCTGGTTCACAAGTTTGAGCGTGTCTATTGACCAATGGAAATCGATTAGGAGATAGTACCTAGGTTTTTCGTGCCAAGTTGTCACCCTAGTCATAGCGTGTCGTCGAGTTGTTGTCGGGTTGGTTGTTTTAATTTTGGTTCATTTCACCTTGCATATTTATTTAAATTCATATTTCTAAAGGTTATTAAATGGCTTGCATGGTTAAATTGATGTTTAAATGTATTTATTTGCAATGTTGAAACGTCATTTATTTTATTGATTGATTTGATTTAATTAATAAAATTATATTGAGTTTATTGATTAATTGGATTAACAGTGTTATATTAAATGGCATAGTTGTTTTGGCATTATTGTATATTATGATTTAATAAAAAAATCAAAGTAGAAATCATGTTGGATAGTTAGAATTAAATTAAAATAAATAAATAAATAAATGAAAATGTGTTTTTATTTCACTTTAGGAAAATTGTTGATAAAGTAAATTCTTTGCAAAGATTGTATTCTTTTGTTTTAAAGAATTTTGAAAAAAATGCATAACATTTCAATTTGAAAGTAAAAGTGTTTTAAATTTTTTTTAAAATGGAAAATATCACCAAAGTTGCAATAAATTTTGGTGGATGGGATATTTTGGGGATATTAACCAAATTTGGGGAAGAAAATAGGAGGGTTTTGGATTCTTGGCTTTTTGGTTGTGGGCAAATTGGAAAAGGAGTTCAAGTTTTGGGATTTTGGAAAAGCTTGGATGCAATTTGGATTTTGGAAAATCTTTGGAGGAGTTAGAATTTGCAACTAAAATTCTTCTCAAACTCTTCATTCAAGCTTCAGGTCTCAGGTTTTTTTCTTTATTTATTTGTGTAGGAAATTTGTATTTTCAGTCTAAATCTTGTTTGAGAACTTTCAAAATCTTTGTTGAAATCTAGAAGACAAAAAGAATTAGATTCTTGTAAGAAAATGGAGAATGAAACAATAGGAAAGATTCTTCAATAGAAAATAGAATGGAAACCAAAGAAATCAGAATACCTTGTTTTGTATTTGAGAAATTTTCATTTTCTTTTGGAATTTAGTTTTGGCTGTGTGTGTTTTTTCTGAAAATAATTTGCCCAATTTGAGGTTGTGAAATAATATATATATATAGATGTGCCCATGTAATTTGCATATTAAATTCCTATGCTGGCTGGAAATGTCCCTTGAAATATTCTATTCACCCCAAGTAAAATTTCTGCTATGGTTTTTAATAAGAGGGGTAAAAACTTTATTAATAATCAAAGAACATCATTACAACACATCAATAGGCCAAAGCCCGAGAACCACTAGAACCAGCCAAGAACCTAAAATCCACATCACTCAGCATCCCTAATATTACCATCTTCAGAAAGAATCCCCTCCAAGTCGTGGTGGAGCTCCTGAGAAACTTGTCCCAGCTCATCAACATTCCAACCCTCAGCGTGCTCAGAAGCCCACCGAGCCAAACAATCTGCCGCTTTGTTCCATTCCCTCGGAATGTGAGCAAAGGACACCATCTCCATCATGGAGCTAATCTGCAAAATCTGTTGAACCAACCTAGCCAACTGCCAGTGAACACCAGAATACTTCCTTTCCTTTAGCAAATTTATCAAGACTTGCGAATCAGACTCACAGATAACCTTGCGCCATCCCAAGGCAAATGCCCGCTCAAAGGCGTATAAGATTGCCAAACCTTCCATCAAATTGATGGGTTGCACCCCCTCATGAACAGAAAAGAAGAAGATTGTTGACCCCCTATAGTCTCTGCCAATCCCCCCAACCCCAGCAGGCCCAGGATTACCCCGAGAAGAGCCATCTGTGTTGATCTTCAAGACGCCAGTCGGAGGGGGCACCCATCTACCCATCCTAAGAACCTTATGCCGCTGGCTCCGACCCCGCCTAAGACTAGCAGAAGCCAAAGCCGACCCTTGAATCCCCAATCTATCCACCACTGTATCATCCCCTTTTGCCAGGGGAAATCCAACATCACATTTAGCCGCCACCGTTTCCTGAATCATACCCAAAATTCTTTGCCAAACTTGCTGCACAACCATTTTCTCACCACGGAAAATTCTACGATTTCTCTCAAGCCAAATTTGCCACAGGATGAAAGTAGGCCCCACATACCACACCTCCTGCAAAAAAGAGGCCACCGAAGGAGGCCTACCCAAACTGCTCCAAAAGTCAACCAAAGAGGAGGCATGAACACAGGGACTGTTCCACACTCCCCACCAGAAATGCCACAGCTGCGTAGCAAAGGAGCAACGAAAGAACAAATGAGCAGACTCTTCTTCCCCTCCCCCACAGAGAACACAAATAGAGGGGCCCTGAAATCCTCGCTTCTGAATGTTGTCCCACGTCAAACATCTATTTCGGGCTAAGGTCCAAACAAAGCAATTACACTTTGGCCAAGAGAAGTTATTCCACACTCTCCTCCACCAGGGGGCCTCCACCCCTTCCAGCTTACGAGCTAACAGAACCTGATACCCAGAAGCAATAGAATAGACCCCCTTAGGATTAGGAGACCAAGAAAGGACATCCCCATCCCGGAGGGAACTGCATCGCCTTCTAGCCAGGATATTATGAAGCTCAGTGCATTCTTCATTCAATCCAATGTCCGGCCATTCATCAGGTCGCTTCCATCTTGCCACCACCATTTGGTTATTATCAGAGAAGGCCATAAAGTCACTCACCCTAGACCAACCAACCGCTAGAAACCTCTGGCACAGCAACAACAAATTAGGGAACTGAGAAGTAATGGGAGGAAATCCATCCCAAGAATCAGACCAAAAGTGAGCCGACGACCCCCCCTACATATCCAGAAAAGGCCATCCTTAACAAGTGCAGCACCTCTCTTAAGCGTACTCCAAATCATCGAGCCTCTCCCCTCCAAGGGAAATCTGGGAATATCCTGCCAAGCAACCCCAGGGAAGTATTTATGAGATAAGATCCTAGCCCAAATCTGATCCTGCTCCACACACCATCTCCAATACAATTTGGCAGCCAGTGCCTCCCCGGTCAAGGACGACTGCCTTAACCCGAGACCACCAAACTGACGTGGGCTACAAACAGTATCCCAGCTAACAAGGCTCCACTTCGAAGACAACAAGCTACCAGCCCAAAGAAACTTCCTGGCTAAAGCGTCTAAATCCTTAAGAAATCCCATCGGGGCCACCTGAAGCATACATCTGTATGTGGGAAGAGCCTGTACCACTGACTTGAGCAACTGAACACGGCCAGCAAAGGATAGCCACCTATGAGTCCAGTGATTAACTTTCACCCGAAATTTATCCAGAATATTCTGCCAAGAATCCTTAGGCAGCCTACCAGCAGAGATAGGCACACCAAGATAGATCAAAGGAAG
>VDFB02279252.1:0-10348 GCA_007258455.2 Sequoia sempervirens | reverse complement strand
GAGTTGTCATAGGAGTTAGCATCTAGATTCTGGTGCCAAGCTTTGGCCATACTTATTTCCTCCTCATTTGGACCTTTCTCTGGGGTTTTCCCATTGAAGAGCGAAATGTTTTCCACAATAACTCGAGAACCAATACCAAACACCTCTTTCCAACTCATTTCAATATTCTTGAAAATCCTATTTTTTCTCTCTTTCCATATACACTAGCATATAATAGGGGGACCTGGTTCCAAATTTCACTAGGTAAAGGGTGGACAAAGGGTCCAAACTAACTCAAGAAAAAGGATCAGATATCCTGACACATAATCCATTGAACCCCCAATCTTCCTATAGCCAAGTCCCACACCTCAACAGCAAACAGGCAGTGTGACAACAAGTGGTCCACCGATTCTTCATTGCACTTGCGTAAAAAACATCTGTTGGGGATCTGGAATCCCCTTTTCCTTAGATTTTCCTGAGTTAGAATCTTGTTATGGCAGGTAGTCCACCAAAAGAAGTTAACTTTCAGGATCATGTGTCAATTCCAAACCCTCTTCCATAGATCGAGGACAACACCTTGGTCCATCAACAGATTATAAGCCGATTTAACTGAAAGATCTCCTTGCTTATCATGGGTCCAGAAGAATTCATCCGCCCTATTGGTTGAAGGAAGTCTAGTGACCGAGAGCAACTCTTGTAGGGTCTTCGCAAGGAGGCTTAGATCAGGGGATAAGGGGCAACAAAGAGCCAAGTTATTCCATTTTCTAGCACCATGAGGGCCGAGGAGGTAATCACTAATATAAATACCAAAGAATCGTTGAGCCAATCTTATAAGATTCTTAAATTTAAATCTTTCTAGGGGAGTATCAAGTAACCAAGGGTCCTCCCAAAATCTAATTTTATTACCATTACCAATCTTCCATTTTATCCCATTCCTTAGAAGACCCTGCAAACTGCAAATACACCTCCAAACTAAGGACCCCGAAGGGTGAACCTCTGAGAGGTAGTCAATCAAAGGTTTGTTTTGAAGGTACTTAACATTCATGATCTTACACCAATTCTTCCTATCCCTCAGATGGTCCTAGCCCACTTTGGCCATTAAAGCTTTATTTGATATTAGAAATGGTCCTAATCCCAAGCCCACCATAACTTTTAGGTTGACAGATCTTGTCCCATTTAACTAAAGCAAATTTATTTTTTCCTCAGTCCCCGACTAGAGGAAAATCCTTTGAATTTTCTCAAATTTCTCAACAATATATCTAGGAATCTTGAAAATGGAGAGGAAATAGACAGGGATACTTGAAGAACGATAGACAGGAGCTGCAATTTACCAACATCGCTAAGCAAGGAGCCTTTCCACCTAGCCAACTTTATTGGATCCTTTCCAATATAGAATTCTAAAAGTCATAAGTGGCTTCCTTGACAGTAAGGGGTAAACCAAGATAAACTGAAGGAAGAGAACCACTCAAACAACCCTTCACAACAGTCACCCGAGCTTGCAAATTAGGAGTGTTTTTAAAAACTTAATTCATGCTTTTATTATAGTTAATGCATTGCCTAGAACAAGCAACATAGTTGTTGAGACAATTTTTCCATTTCCTGGCTTCAATCACAGAGGATTTCCCAAAAATAAAAGTATCATCCACAAATTGTTGAATCACAGTCGGCTCTAAGGAAAAGGCAACCTTAATTCCCTTAATTGAACCTTCTAACAATAGATTAGAGAAATCCTTGCTCAGGACATCCGCAATGATGATAAACAAATAGGGTGAAAGGGGGTCTCCCTGTCTGATACCTCTCCCAGTAGAGAAAAACCCAAAGGGAGACCCATTTACCAGAACATAGTACTTAACCATTGTTACACATTCCATTGTTAGATTGATCACAGATTGGTCAAAACTAAACTTAGCTAGGACTTTTGGGACAAAATCCCAAATCACCTTATCATAGGCTTTTGAAATATCTAATTTAAGGGCCATACCAGCGTAGTTGCATCTATCCATGGAATGGAGTAATTCATGTGTGGTTATGGTAGCATCAAGGATATGATGACTGAGCACAAACCCTTTTTGAGTGGGGATGATAATTTTGTTAATGAGAGGTTTGATGCAGTTCACCAGAATTTTAGAGAGGATTTTATAAAAAGTATTGCACAGACTGATGGGGCGAAAATCAACCATAGATTGAGGATCAACAACCTTGGGAATTAAAGCTATGAAGGTGTGATTCAGTTGCTTAAGAATTTTACCAGATTTGAAAAAGTCACGAGTAGCTAGGACAAGGTCCTCACCAACAATCTCTGAAAAGATTTGAAAGAAGACCAGAGGGAAACCATCAGGGCCAGGAGGTTTGTAAGCCCCCATACTGAAAGTAGCCAACTTGACCTCCTCAGGAGTGACAACATTGAGGACCCCAAGGTTATCATTCTGGGATATAATGGTCAGAAGAGGGTCAAGCAACAAACTGTCAAGAGTCGGATTAGGAGCCTCGGCAGGAGCCACATAAGCCATTTGAAAGTAATTTGTAGCCACCAGACCGATCAGGGAGGGTGAATTGACAACCTCCCCCTGAGCATTGTGCAATTTAGTTATCTAATTCCTTTTCTTATGTTTAATAGAAAAAACATGAAAGAAAGAGGTGTTCCTGTCACCTTCTTTCAGCCATTGGACCTTGGATTTCTGCTTCCAAAAAATCTCCTCTTTCCTTAGAATTTGTTCCCACTCCCTTCGACTCTCTTTTTCCTGGTTGCAAGTAGGAAGAATTACATCCTCCTCTATTTTCTTTTGAATTAATTTTAATTTATCCCCAACATTTTTTCTTCTTCTGGGAAACATCCGCAAAAACCCTTTTGTTTCAGCCTTTCACCATACATTTGATATGTTTGAGTTTAAAAAAGATCCTAAACATGGGGGAACCACGAACATGAATATTCCACCATTCAACAACTTTGTTTTTGAAATCAGGGTGGGAATTCCACATTATCTCAAACCAAAAAGGGAACGGACCAACAACAGACTAGTCGCTCAAGGTCAACAACAACAGATTGTGATCCAAAAACCGTCCTGGGCAGAGCCCAGAGAGTGGCACTAAGTAGGCCAGTCCAGTTACTAGAACAAAGGAATCTATCTAATCTAACTTGAATAAAGTCCTCCCCCAGACGCTTGTTGGTCCAAGTAAAAGCTTGGCTCGTTAAGTTTATGTCAATCAGGCTAGTATAACTCAAATTATGATTAAATGTTATGAATGTTGATTTAATATGGTATTTTGATTATGAAATGAATAGTGAAAATGATCGTTTTGATGAACAACTAACTACTATTTCAATGTTCTAACTTGGATGTAGATACATGGATCAAGTCTTCGAAAGGAGGGGAAGTATCACTCAGGAGAAGTGATTGGTTAGTTAACCCTTAAGTGAAGCCTAACTAATATTTTTCATATGTCACACACATATAGATTGGTCTAGTTGAGTCATAGTTCAGGAAATTGGTAAGTTATCCCTTAGTTTTGTTGTGGTTGAATTTGGGAAGGTTTATGAATTGTTTTTTTTTTTGGTAAAAGACTATAGCCTATTTAGGAAATATATTAATATAAGAAAGTATACATCAAATTCCAAAATTATAGTATTGGCCAAAGTGTGCCATTTGTGAAAAAACCAATACAAATTAATTGGCACTAAGTTTCCCAAAAAAGTATAATGGTTGATTGGCTATTTTCTTAGAATTCTAATGAACATAGTGAAATAAAGAAAAATTTAGTCAACATTAAAAAGCACTGTATCATTCTTCCATGAAACCTTTGTTTGCAGATGTTCCCCACAACCTTCATTAAGATCAACTCCATTTTCTCCCTACCCTTTACTCAGGTCTATAACATTTTGCAAACTTGGAGCGAACCTTGCAACTCTTACCACATTTTGTCCATGACGAGTGTGATGTGAAAGCAGGAAGGAAAGTGCAAAGTATTTGTCTTTTATTTAATTGACAATTTGAGGTCCAATCTCTGCTGAATGCAAATTTACAACCCTATACATTTCCCATGGGTCATTTGCTCGCAACCCTCTTTTAACCGCATCATACACCATTGCATATGAGTGCTTGTGTTTAAGATAGCTCCTCAGGAAGATGCTGCCAACATTACCTTTACCTTTATCTAGGTTATACAACTGCACACACTGCAAGAGCTCATCCTCCCCTAGGTAGTTCGGCTGCACTACTTCTTTAACCACATCTTATAATAGTAAAAAATATTGCAAAAAATCCATGGAATTAGAGAGAAAAATTAAAAGAAGTTGTGAAGTGAAAAGCAACCTAGGGCCATTGGGCTTTATGACTTCTTCTCCAATGACTGTTTCAATACTGTCAATGACATTGGGATAAGACATTCTGAACACTTGTGACATTTCAAAACCTGTCACCTCCCCTGAAAATGGTAATTCCTCAACACGAATTTTAATTGGTACTCTAATTTTTTTGTCATGTAATCCATTGAAACTATACAGAAATAGGTAGAAACTTTTTCCAACTATACAGTAACAGGTAGAAACTTTTACCGACTAAACCCAACCGTTGGACTCACAAAGCTTAGAAGCAACCTACTCCCAATTGTGAAGTAGTTGACACATACCTGGTAGAAATTATTTTGTACATGCTAATCTTTAGAGAATATTATTTTGTGCAAACATACCCCGCTTTGATGCAAAGTATACTAGACCAGACCAAAAGAGCACTAAATTTATGAAAATCCCGAGCCCCTTTACTTATCCTAGAAAATGAAGTTGACACATGTACCAAGAGGCCACCCTTATAGAAACCCAAATGAATTAACATAGAACAAAACATATCGAAACTATTGCATTAACATAAAGAATCACACTGCACATATGAAGAGGTCCAAACATAAACCCAAGAACTTGTGCTGAAAATTCCTTGAGACATCAAAATATATGCCAGGAAAACAATGCGAAGGTATTTTAAAGAGACACACCTATACTTGCCATTGAAAATGAATCATGGCAATTAATCTTTCATTAAGATCACATTCTTTTTGTCATGCTTGAAATATTTCACACAGATGAAATATCTCGATTAAACCTTGAAAAAACCCTTCATTATTACATAGATTGGGAAATAGAATGATAGATTTAATCCTACAAAATGATGACAAACGTGTTAATAAAACCTTGTTACGGTTGTTGTTATGACACAAGCAAGCTGGCAATATTTCATTAGTCCCTCTCTGCATGTTACCAATTTTTCCACCACTTTGTTATTAGTCTGCCATCTGCAAAAACTTCGCACAAATTTTAAGGCTCATTGTACAATGAGCTTTTGCTTTTCAAATGCCTTGAACTTGGAGATGTCATCATTATTCATACTTGACGTTTGATTTCTTAAGACACTAATGCTTACATTATTAGGCGACCAACTTGTTCCTGTTTAATTTTATTTTGCAAAGCAACTGACAGATTATTTGTTGATACATCATAAAATATTTCCTCTTGTAATTGATCGCACCCAATGTTTGAAAGCATGTTTGCTAATTGGTTTCTCTCCCTATATGTATGATGAAGTTGATAAACCTCCAATTACTCCAACACCTTCCAAGCTTGTTGAAGTATGTAATTTAGTTTCCAGTTTCAAGTCCTTCGCTCCCTACATACATTAATAATGAGTAAAGAATCACCCTCAACCTATAGTTTTGAATTTTTTAAACTTGAGGCCAATTGTAGACCTTATAATAACGCCTGAGCTTTTGCAATATTATTCGTACCTGAAGGAAAGCTAATGGATTTTTATCCAATGAGGGCTCTTGCATTATCCCTTATAACTATACCTATAGCTGATGTTCCTAGATTCCCTTTACAAGCACCGTCAAAATTCAATTTAAGAAATCCTAAAGGCAAGGGGATCCAAGCAATTTTTGACCTATCAATTTTGTTAGATACTTTCTTTTGCATATTTCTTTTGAGATGAATAACCAAGTTCGACCATTGTTTAATCATTATGGAGTCCCAATCTATGAAAATGAAACCTGTAAGCACTGATTTTTGAATATAAGCATTTGTCAATTTTGTTACTGAAGTTTTAATTTGATGAATCACTTGTTCAATATTAGATGAATGATTTCTAAAAATCTTCTTATTCCTCTCCCACCAGATGCACCATACAACTAATGATGGAATAATTTTTCAAATACATGCAAACAAAGCTGACTTGTGAAGAACCGACCAACTTGTAAACAGTTCCCAAAGATCTTTCGGCAGTGGCGAAGCCCAACTTATTTTGCTTTTAACATTTTCCTAGGAAGAGAATGCAAAAGGACAATGTAGGAATAGATGGTTGACATCCTCTACAACTTCATCACACAAAACACAATTAAACTGTTGATGTATGATACCCAACTTAACCATCCTATCACTTGTGAGTATTCTATTTTTCAATTCTAGCCAAGTAAAGTAACCCAATTTTGGTAGGATAATAGGGTTCCAACAAAAAGCTAGAGCCCTTTGAGGGTTGCAACAAGCTCCATTACTCATCACCACCTTGTAGCCCAATTTAACTGTGTAATTTCTAGACTTGGATGGTGGCCAAAGAATTCTATCTGCATAGTTAGAAAAATAGACCATTCTTGCACTTAGTATTTTTCTAATCAACTCCTTTTGGGGTGATCCCACAATACTGGTTTACAATTTATGAGAGATCCCGATTTTTGCTGAAATCACATATTTTTAGAAAATATAATGATTTAAGCCTTGAAAAGTTCTATTTAAAGGATTCCAATTGAAGAGGGTTTGATTTAACCACCTTAGATCAAACCCCCTTAGATAGAACCCCACTAGTTTTAAACCATACCTATAATAGAGTCTCTTTTACACCTATCAAAATGCTGATAAAAAACTACTTTTGATTTACCTTTTGGGGGATCAAATGAATTACTTTAAAATTTATTTTTTTGTAAGTATGTAGTACTTATTATAAGCTTCCCAAAAATTATAATTTTTAATAAATTTAATTTAATTATTATAGTTATTTTTTATTTCTTGTTCAAATTTAGATTTTTCACCAAAAATCAAGCTCTCTATTCTACACATGTGGAAAAATAGCAGATTATCATTTATTTTTTTTGAAAAATATCAGTGCACTAGATATTGAAGTCCTTGATCCAACAAAAAAAAATGAATTTCGATACATACAAAAAAAGTTATGTTGTATACAGTCCGCCTATGTCTGAATTGTAATTGGTTTGATTTCGAAACTTGATTAAGGAAAAAATAGTCAATAAAACACCATGAAACCAAATGAAAGTGCTAGATATTGTAGTTACAAATCTAAATTTGAAAAAAATAGAATTTTATCCTTCATGGAAAAACGTTATGTTGTATACAGTGATCATCACTCCTTAAAAATGGTGTTTACTGAAAAAAACTAGTTTTCGAAGGAGATGGAAAAAGAAGTGCAATCTAATTACAATTTTTTTAAAAAATATATATTTAGAATCTATGGAAAAAATGTCACAAATCACTAGTTTGCATCATCTTCAAATTCCTCAAGGTTTAGTCGCTATAGGTGCTTGAAAGTGAAGATTTAGTTAGAAAAAATCAATTCAGTGTCCAGTTTGGCCAAAAATTGTAAACCAGTATTGTGGGATCATCCTTTGTTGTATTGATATTGGAAGACTAGAAAAGTCATGCCAAATAAATTTGCAAGTATGAGCATCTATACTTTGAATATATAATCTTTGACTTTATCTCCCCACCTAACACTTGCTAAGTTCATCATTGCTTGTAATTCTGGAACTGTTCTTAATGTAGGATATCCATTCCAAGAATCTCTCCAAAAGAGAGCCTCCTCCTCATTTTGAATTTCCAAAGTAATATATGGATTGATTACTCTCCTACAATGGAGTAAGAAAATCCATATTGCCAAACTGTAAAGACCTCCATAAATTAAACTTAATTAATGACATAATATCACACATCAACAAGCATATCAAGATGACACAAGTCCAATATTAAAGAAAAGAGACAAGATTTATATTAAATAATTAAATTTGGAGTACAAGTGCTAATTACAAGGCATTACATATGGGGACATTTCCCTTACAATAGACCTTTGGATCATTAACAAGACTATACAACACATTGAAAACTTGAGCCTTCCTAACAAGATCCTTTCGACCTTTGAAACTCCTTTGACCAACTTGAGGGTGAGAACATTCTGGGAGCATGTTTCTGCCCTACCACAAAGTGAATCACTTCCCCGAAATTCTTCTTGAAAGAAGGATGCCCAACCCAACACAAGGAAGACTAGCAAAGTAAAACTAATTGGAGTAATGGAATGTGTGAAACAAGTCGTGTCAACAATTAATCACATCAATACTTTCAATACCATAAATACTATCATGCATCATCACTTGAGCATATACATAATTAGCAATGTAGACATCATATCAGTTCATCATACCATTACTTGGTCCATAACTTGACATAAGCAACAAGGTTCATTCATAAAAGCGACTATTATGATGCAAACCTTTCAATAAATATTTTATAGTACAAATCAAGTATTGAAGTGGATCCCATGTAAGAATATGCAAGTATTAGCATGGAAATGATTTAAAATGCAATATTAAATAAAGAAGGTATAGCTCAATGTATGTATGTAACACTCCTTTTGTACTGATAATTAGACAATGTTTTCCTATGTTATGCTTCGATCGTGTTAACATATGAATTAATGATGCTTATGCTTTGATTATGTTAATAATGTTAGCTTTGTCA
Source organism: Sequoia sempervirens (assembly GCA_007258455.2). Classification (NCBI taxonomy): domain Eukaryota; kingdom Viridiplantae; phylum Streptophyta; class Pinopsida; order Cupressales; family Cupressaceae; genus Sequoia; species Sequoia sempervirens. The sequence goes on along the minus strand of VDFB02279252.1, from coordinate 1,587 downwards.
GTTAGTGATATTGTATTGGTGAAGGGGACGGGGTTGTATCACTCGCTTGCGAGTGCCCTACGATTCTGAGATTTCCTCTTCACGGTGTGTCTGATCATATTATGTATATATGCACGTTCGACATGCTCTTGGTTGCAGGTTGGCAGGTACATGACATCGACTCCACCTGGTTTCCAGGTTTGAGCGTGTCCATTGATCAACGAAAATTAATTGGGAGATAGTAGCTAGGTTTTCCAAACCAAGTCGTCACCCTAGCCGTAGCATGTTGTTGGGTCGTCATTGGGGTCAGTTGTTTTATCTTGGTCAGTTCCCTTTGAGTGTTTATTTAATTTCAAGTTAAAGTTTATTTAATGGCTTGCGTAGTCTAATTAATGACTAAATGTGTTTAGTTGCAAGCTAAAAGTGATTAAATAGCTTTTGGAAATTATAAATGAATGTTTTGTCCTATTGAGATATTGGAAAATTAGTGATTAATTAATTAATTTAATTGAATTAACAAAATAATCTAATTTTGAATTAGATTTACTTTATTGATAATTTAATTAATTGTGTGAATTAGCTAAATTATCCCTTTTGAATTAGAAGTGTAAAAGATTTAATTCTTTTGTTGAATGTAAAGTGCTAAAATAATTTTGAATTCAATTTGGAAATAGAAAATGGGTTAAAGTTATTAAAAAAATTCAAATATTTCTTATGCAAGACTTTGGGGTAAAAAGGATATTTTCTGAATTAGTTGACTTTTTTGGTAAAAGATATTTGTGTTTGAAATTGAAATTGGAATTTGAATTAAATGTTGATTTGAATTTGAGTTCAATTTAATTTGTATTGAGTTAGAATTTGAATTTGAATTAGAAGTAGAATTTGAATTTGAATTAGGGAAGTTTGGAAAAAGGTATATTTTTATTTTAGGGTTTCCTTTTCAACCTCCATGGATTCTTGGTTGGAGTTTTGGGTGGAGAGGCTTGAAGGAGTGCTTGGAAAAATCTCCATGGAGGAAGCTTGCCAAGTTTGGAGAAAACATAAGGTTCTATCCTTCCTCCCTTCATCTTCTTGCTCTTTTTGAATGGTTGAAGATATAGTTTTAGATTCAATAAAACCCCTTGGAAAAGCTTTTCAATTTGCACAATGGTAATGGATTTCAAAATAGAAAGAAAATTCAAGAAAGCTCAATGATTAAACTAGACTTGTGAAAACCCATGTTGTTGTTTTGAATAAGTTCTATTTTTTTTTTGAAATGGGTGGGGATTATTTTCATAATTTGGGCATGAAATCAAGTTTTGGGCATAGATAATTGTGAGTACAACCATATATCTTAACATATGAAATACCCACAAATATATATGCCATATATTTGTTATTTGAGAAAATTTTTAAAATATGGTTTAACTCAGAAAATTTCTGGTAAATTCGTTTGAAAAACGCAGTGAAATAATTTTAATTTTTTTTATGTTATGTTATTTGTTTTTGGGGTGCTTGGGGAGGTCAACCCTCACCACTGCCGCCGCCGCGGCCGCCACCAGCGGGAGGCATCGGCTGTGTGAACACACAGCCACTGCCGCCCGCAGGGGGGGGGCTGTGTGTTCCCAC
>VDFB02279251.1:0-56115 GCA_007258455.2 Sequoia sempervirens | reverse complement strand
ATGGAAGAATATGTTTAATTTGGAGCCCCTTTTTACATGACCTACCTTCGCTCTCTTTTTGCTTGTTTGAAATAGACACATAATTTCACATGCTATGCATTCCACTCTTGTTTCTTGTTTTATAATTTTGGTTTCATGGTTTTATAAAGATGGACTCTAATTGTAAATATTTTTTTTTATGTAAATATAAATTTAATTTTAATGTATATATGTCTTATTAGTAAAATTAGTAAGATCTATAATCTGAATCAATTTTGAAAAACAAGTTAAAAATATTTAAATCTTTTTTTAATTAGATAGGCTATATATTGCATGAGCTTTGGCTTGAAACAAGTCTCACACCCTCAAACTACCATGGTTTCAGGCCAAACTTTAGTGGATTGGTGGTCAAGTTCACTGTCGACCGTACTGTCAGAACCAACTTGAAGCACTTGGGGAAGTTTTCTTTCCGGTTCAAGTTCACTACTCCTCCTTTCGTGCATGTATTTGCAATAAATGCTCTTAGTTGTAACCATTCAGCCGGCTTCTTTTTTGGGCGGTTGGGGAATTCGCAGTAAATGCAATAAATTCTTTTACCTATAGCCACATTGATCCGGTTTGTTTTGGGGTTAGGAAAACAAAGCTTACTTGAGGTGGAGTCAGCAGCGATAGGGTTTGCCAACATAACGAGGTATTCAATTATTTGAGTTGGCTTTGGAATGGAGACCATCTGTGAGCTGACATCACGAGTCTGAAAGCAGGTGTGGATTCTTTTGGCTCCAGAGAATGGCGCTCATTCTTTTGACCACAGTAGACCCCACAATGGTCCTTTGGCTCAACATGGAAAGGATACTCTTGTTCTGCAGGCAGGACGAGGCCAATACGAGAATGGCAGAAGATTTCTCACAGATTTCAGTGAGAAAGAAAGATTGTTAATATTTGGGATTGAATATTTTTAAATAATAAATTTATTATTTGTTTGTATAGCGGGTCAGCATATTATGGTCATTATTTTTAGTTTTCCTGTTATCTGGTTGTAGTTTTTAGTCAATTCAAATTTTGTTCTGTTAGTCCAACTGAAATTTGTTTTATGGTTCTTTTAGGTCGGAAATTTTCTATGATTTCTATGGATTATGTCAACGCAGCAATGAAAAGGGTGGAGAAGGGAGATGTTAAATATCAATTTGTTATAGACAATGCCGAGAGTTTTAAACCTTAAACCATACGTAAATACCTTTTGGTGCACAATTATGGAGTTTCAAGCCCGAATTTGCTATGGCAGATTTTTCAGTTCATATTAAGTAGATATTAGACATATGGTATTAAACTGTCCTTTTTTCTTGGCAGGATTTTCTACCCAATAATAAATTTATGTAAACTATGAGATTTTGAGTCTATTGTAAATTCTCTGGTTAGTGTTCTGTTAGGTGACAAAATGGAGGAGCAAACGTCAAATGGTAAGCAAACAGGTCGCCAATGGTGGGATGGGCAGTCATTCCCAGGTTGAGCACACAGAACATTTTTAGCCAATAGGCTATCTATTGTGCGAACTTTGAACTGAAACCTGTCTCACGCGGGCAAACCACTCGACTTTCCGGCAATGGTTTCAGTCAAATGCAAAACTCGACGGAGACTAGAATCTCACACTGTCAAACTACACTGTTCGCATTCAATATTTTCATTTAAAAGGCTGCAAAAATCTTGTCTCGAGGTCAAGAATCTAGTAGTTGCAGGTCAATCTTGGTAAAGATTTGATTTCGTTTGATTTTATTGGATTTCGTTTGATTTTTTGTGTACCTACAAATAAAAATCGTATCAGATTTGCACTCATATAAATAGTATAAAACCCAGCAGTGCCATTAATATCTACCGACAATGTAAACGGACTATGTAAATGCAGTTCCGTTAATATTTACTATGAATGGGTTGAAGCAACAGCTGCAGGGAAATTGGTTTTGGTTCGTCTCATTTAAAAAAATCTATTGTGGTAAGGCTTAGTAATTCTTCATGCAAACTCTGCCCTTTCTGTTGTGGTAGGGCTTCGTAATTTTTTCTAAAACTGTGCCCATTTGTTCTCATTGACATCGTAGACGTCACAACATAATTTGTGCAGAATTTGAGGTAAGTCACTTGCCATGGTTTCAAGGAGTTTTATTTTTTCTGGAATCTGTTAGCTGCTCTAAAATAATTCTAGGTTTTCAACTGTTAAGCAACTACCTAAGAGGCATCTACGAACCCTATTGTTTTGCTTTATGTTTTCTTTTAAAACCTTATGTTTCACTACTTGTATCCTAAGGGACCTGAGCCAGGCTTTATTCTTAATAATTATAATTTTGTTGCCTGTTTGCTGATACCTACACGCAAATTAGGGCATTCAAGCGGCACTGGGTGAAGAAAATGTTGATATCCCCTTTCGCCTACAACCTGTCTTAACTGACAATCATCAATTTCCTCATGACGAAATGCTTGGCGGCCGAGAGAGATATGGGAGAATGCAACAATCATCCACAAAATCTACACATCTATTCACCCTTATTGCCTCTGATTTACTATGAGATAGGTACTATAGTTAAACATCCTTTTTTTTAACATGGGTGCTCAGCCCTAACGTAACATGCATTACCTTCTTCCTCGAAACCCCACATTCTAGTAGAGGATCATGGATGAGTGTTAGCTGAGACAAAGAAAGTCAATTTAATGATGAGTCTATTGTGTATTTCCCCATGTGACCACTACGTGAGTATAGTTTTTGACTTTTAGTTGGATTGGGTACCTCTTGATTTTTGTTTGTGTTGCAACTCTCTTAAATTGAAGTAGATTTGTGTTTGGGCAAGGCATTTTTTCTTTTGTTAGGATCCAAGGCGGGTAAAAGGTCCCGAAACATGGTAACTTTATTCTGGGTACGAAAGGTCACACAACAGGTGTATCTAGCAAATCAAAATCTACTGCTGTATTGTTTTGCATTGCCATCAATTGATCTTCAAATGTTTTTTCAAAAGCATTTAGTTCTTGCATCTTGTAGAAGGAGGAAACAAGATCAAATGTATCCATTACAAAAGTTTCATTTAAATTGAGCCCCCTAGAGCTTGCAAAATTTTCCAATGGCAATGCCTTCTATTTAAAATGTGACAAATAAAGCTTTGATATCTCGTATAAGCTATCTTAAAGCATTTCAAGAAGTATTCTATGAACCTAGAAATTATTTTATAATATAACTAACTTACTAGTTTTATTTGTTTGTGTAGAACCATGTAACTAATTAAAAATATGTTGTTTCTATTTATAGATGAGCTCATTTGCTTTGCTACCTGCGTTACCTTGGTTAGAGGAATACAAGGTATGTTAGTTTGCTTAGAAGAACATAATATACTTTTTAATTTGTCTTTGGTGTTCATAGTGTTATAAGAATAAATAAATAGTCGATAGGCTATATATTGTGTGGAGTTTTGACTGAAACCTGTTTCACGCTGCAAACAGGTAGATGCTAAACAATTTTTTGTTGTTTCCGACAAATTACACTTTTCTGGCCTCATGCGTGAAAAAAAATCACTCGCATTTAATATCAGATCTTGAAATAGATTAGATTTCCATCGCACGCGTGAAATATTTTATCTGATATTAGCAGACCCGCTTTTCATTTATCATGAATAGATTGAAGCAATGGCTGGAGGGAGATTGGATTTGGTTCGTCTCATTTAAAATTTGTCGTGGTAGGGCTTCATAAATGTTTCTTGCAAACTCTACCCATTTTTCTCATCAGCATCATTGACATAAATCTCATAAGCATGTGAACTGAATTATTCTCCCTCTACCATATTTCAAATGTCATCATATTCATATTGTGTACATTATCTGATCAATCAGCCATGGAAGATCATGTGGGAGGGAGAAATGAGATTTTGCTCTATGTTGGTCAGGTTGAGAGTGATACAATCCACACTTGATGAAAATTCTTAATAGAAGGATGCAAAATAGTTGCCCGTAGTTGGTAGAAAACGTTTGAAGTGTGAAGGGCCTCATTAACGTCCTGAGTAAGAAAACCTTCTTATGATTGATTGATGTGCATTAAAAAACTTCTTTAGTAGGAATTTTGTTCTTAAGAAGACTCCTACAATGCTTGATGATGTTAATTTTGTAGTCCACCTTCTTTTATGGCTTTTTAGCAATGTGGTTGGATCAAGTGTAATCCTTTGTTTGTGGTTTATTTTGCAACCAAATGGAAAATTTGAAACACACACAAAAATATGCTTGAGCATATCAAATTATCAACCCAGTGCATTGGCAGCCATCATGAAGTGGTAATTTTGGCGACTCATGTTTCATATATGTTCAAAACTTTGAAGATGTAGTGCGATATTTTTCCATTGGTTTGAAGACATGCACAAAGAAGACTGTCATTAGTATAAATGGCTTTTTTTTAGGTCATATTGATGACTTAAAACATAGACGGGTAAAATCCTACAAAAAAAATCTTTTGAAAACTGTTCGTGAAAGCCTTCAGTACTTAATACATTTTTATATTTTGTAGAATATTTTACATTATCAACTATCAATAAAGTTGGATAATCTATTTCTAGAGTGGTGAGTCTATGTTCATTTACCAAAAATATAAATGGGAAAGAAAATGGAGATGGAAACAACATAAGAAATGAGGTTCAGACATGGTGAGATTCCAGATGGCACTCTCACATGCCCCTCAGTAAGTTCCTCGAGCATTAGATAAATAAAAAATAGACTGATAAACTTTGTGGCCTTAGAACTCATGGCCTTGACTCCTTTGCACCTAGTGTGCATGCAAAGCAATTGTCAATAGTCTTAACAGTGAAATAGAAAAAAACTAACCAAAATATTTACATATTCAAATCAAACTAATAGATACAATTTGCATTGTTTAGTGCAAAATAGGGGCTTGGCTCCTTCGCACCTTGTGTGCGTGCAAAGCAATTTCCAATATGTCTGCCAATATGTTGTAAGTTTTAACAATGACACAACAAACAATTTAAGAAAAATATTTACATATTTAAATCAAACTAATAGATAAAATGTGTATTGTTTAGTGCAAAATTGACTGACTTATTCCTATGTTGTTCATGCCTTGCAAGCTCTGGATTCAGGTCCGGTTTGAGCCTGGTTTGAGTTCTGGGTCAGTCCAGGTGGGGGTTCTGCAGGGCATTGCCATGAACCTGGAATGAATTTCAATGAGTTTCACATAACCCAAAACAATTCCGCTGTAGTTTGACGAGTTTTTAATCAATTTTTTATAAGTGAAACTAAAATTTAAATCAGTGCAAAAGTGAAGAAACATCAATTTTTTTATAAGTGATAAACTAAAATTTAAATCAGTGCAAAAGTGAAGAAACAAAAAATAAAGAGTTTAACCAATGCTTCTTTGGCCTTTCTCCCATCCCACTTCCTGGTTGTGTCCTTGATGGTGGATGGGCAATTATATGACAATTTGTTCTTACTTGAGCATGGGTTGAATTGACCATTGTGGCATTTCAACAAGTGAAGGGCATGCAAATTCACATTCCTGCAATAGCATGCTACCAATCTTATATTCTCAGCTACAATTCCTCTCCAACACCTACTTTCACTTTTTTATAAAACTTATATCATTTTTTATGTACGTCCATTAACTCCTCCTTTAACTTTCTAGGAACAAAATACATGAAAATACAACAAACTATGTGCCGTCTCATTTCATACTAGCACATGGAATCATCGACTACACAATCGTCACAAATGAAATAGATACAAATCATTCATTCAATTTCCTTGCACCAAATATGTATTACAAATATTTTGTAAATTTTTCAAACAAGCTTATATATAATTCAAACTACACTTCCTTACCATGTTTACTTTTATATAGTATTCTATCGGCGTAACCCTTGCACCCCCCTGGTGCAAGTGCTAGTTCTCAATATATATTGAGTCTCATTAATAAAATTAGTGAGACCCACAACTTGTAGTCCATTTTCAATAGTAAATTCAAAATACATTCCTCATTTAACCTATTAAATCTATTTTTTTTTAATAATATATTTCGCACAAAAGTTTATAAGATACCAGTTTTATTATCTCATTATTTTAACTAATCTATTAAAAAACATATATGAAGCATTTAGCTATTAAGATGTACATTTTATTAAGAGACACCAATCTCTTAATAAAATGCATTGGCACTTATCATCAAGGAGAACTATTGTTCTTATGTTATAACATAAGGATATAAATTTTATTCAAAAGCAAATATATCTAAAACCATTATTTTCAACCCCATATTCATCCAAAAGAGTTGCACATGCTCTTTTTTCAATTCATAAAGTACGAATAAAATCATTTTGAAGAGAAAACCAACATTTTATAACAAAGATTTCAATTTGTGTGGAAACAACTGACTAATAATTTATCTTAATACACAAATTCTAAACATCTAGTGATAAAGAACCTCAAATATTTTGTTTGATCACCTTTACCATTATATATTTCAAATTGAAGTGCATAGTGTTTTCCACTATACTAGTTTCTTGAGATATGAGGTAGTGAATTATGTAAATAGAAATGACACATGATTGTGAGAGGAGTCATGACATATTTAAAATGCTACCCATTATATATTTTAAAATGATAAATGATAATTTAAAATCTATAAATTCTCATTGTTTCCATAGCCTTACCCACTAAATATATGCAAGCTAAACCAATTCACTTAATCTTATCATACTAAAAATATCAATCAACATCATATTTGTTAGTTTTATCCATAGGTTGAGAGAATTAAATGTACTCATTCCATCTCCATAAAAAATTCATTAAAAAAACAAACATCTTGTTTTATATTGCTATACCTTAATCCAACCAAGTTTGGTTCCATCTCTAAAATTATGCTTAGTATAGTTATTTTCTCCTATAGTTTTAGTTATTATTGATTTTACTTTTACAATTATTACTCACATTGACAGTCTATATTCTTTAGATCTTAATATATAACTATTTTATTTATTAAGTCAATAATTATCCTTAAATCTCTAAGGATTTTAAATTGATTCAAATTTTGTATCATTTTATTTTTGTCTAAAAATTAAAAAATTGTTAGTAGTGCTAAAATAAACCTCAAGTAACTTAAAAATTTACTATATATTTTTCCTTTAGAACTACTTATGCTTTTCATTTTTCCATACTACGCGTAACCTTATATACCTTCATAATTATCTCTAGTTCATATGATTTTAACGCTTATAATTATGTATTAATTTAATGTACTATTTTTCCCTTTCCTCCAATTCCTTACATTTTGTAGATACAACCAATGGAAAGGTGATTGAATATATCATTACTAGTAGAAATGATTTTGGTCAAATATATGGTTGAATATTATATAAGATTTTAAGTAGTGATTAGTGAAAGTTCAAATTTGTGTCACACTTAAAGACAATTTACTAAAAGTCAATTTTGGTCAAATATATGATCTATCTAAATTATTTAGATTAGATTGGAGAAAAAAATCAATTAGAATGTCCATTAAATACACATCTAGCATCATAAGTCTAATTTATCAAAATCAAATTATTCAAAAAAAATCATATTTTTACAATTTTACTCATGTAATAGTAGGAATGATGAATCATGTTGAGTGTGATTCTAAATGTTGATCCAAATAAACACACACAGTTGAATCCAGAAAAATTGCATCTAATTTACTCATGTAAATAATTATTTTTTAAGAAATCTAAACATACCCTTTTGTATATCTATAAGTATAGTTTCAAAAATATAATTTTTAATAGTTTTTGATAAAAATAAAATACAGGGACCCAAAACCACAACATTACTAAAGAGAGGACACAAAAGCCCAACCAAAAAGAAGCTGCCTAAGAAAAGATCAGCAGCAACCACACAAGACAGACCAAAAAGGTCAAACAAAAAAGATCAGCAAAGTTAACATTGATTTTCTTGTTAAAGAAAATAGTAAAGTTTTTTTTGAAAAAAATATAATACAAGTTAGAGAAGAGATTCCATGTTAAGATGTTATTTTTTTTTGGATAAACAATTAAGACAAAAGGTGACATCTAATTGAAATAGTTGTGTTTTTAGTACATGTAAATTTTAATATTTATTGATATGGAAAAAAGTAGTTCACGTTTCAAGTTGTAAATAGAAAAAAAAACAATTGAATCCCAATTTTTTTTTATTAAGAATAATGTCCCACTTAATCTCATTCTTCAAAATGTTATCAACAATTAAATTATAGTGTCAATTTTATAAAAAATACATTTAAATAATTTTTTAATTTTAAAAAATACAAACATAAAATACACTAAAAATCTACATTTAGTTAGTTAACATCATTTCAAAATTTAAAATATAAATATTATTTTATTGTGATTCAAGTACTAAAAAAATTAGATCAATGTTGGTAATTTCATTTATAAAAGTGTGACACAATTTTTAACTTTCACCTTGACATATACCACATAAAGACTCATGATTATCATGTATAAATGGATCTTAGCCAGATTACATATTCATTCTTGAAGTGTTATACCACTCTATTCAACATTACATTGCCACAATATTACAATACCATGCTATGCATAGGTAGAATACTCTAATACTATCTCATATTTGTGTAGATAGTTAAATGAACTTGTAGTTGTGCTTAGTTTACCTTGATTATGAAAAAATTTCATTTCTTATTTTTCTTAGTTTTGTATGTTCCTATTGTGTGTTCATGTCAAGGAGGAAGATCAAACAAAGAAATCAAGATGGGTCCATTACTTTACATGAACTGAGCCATATCTTTTTAAGTCTAAATATTTTATGCATGACTCTGAGTTCTCAGATACTAGATTGAAATACATGTTCATTTTATGATTCACATGCAGTCAAATGTAATGGTGAAATACATGTTCATTAATTTACATGAGTCCCACATCTTTATCATCTGCCCACATTTACAACTACCTAAACACTAACCCTACCTCAAAATTTTCCTTTTTTTGTTTTGGTCCATATTTTTAAATTTTAAATTGTTGATTCCCATCATTTACTACTAGTTGTTGGGAGTGGACTTGGTACACATTTGTGTGAATATTTGTTTTGTCTTGATATTTTAATATAATTATTTGTGTATTGAGATAGTACGTGAGAAAGGCAAGGAATATCCTCATTACAAGGTACATATTTATTGGAACACTTCAATTTAGAGTATTAATTAGTATATGACATTTACATTAAAATCATCTAGGACATCTTCATACTTCAATATTCATTCATGATTATAAAGCCAATTCAATCAAGAGTTTGACCTAGAAGAAAATGACCCTTGCAATCTAATGATCTCTCCCAGGCATTTTCCAATATTTTTAGTCCATACACATCAATATACAACAAAGAGTGGGAGAAATCAAGTCACAAAGGTATATAATATGTTTCATTAATTAGAATATTTCCATGTATCAAGACATTTCATGTAGCATGATGTCGATCACACATAATGTGAATATAACCTTCATAAGAATTTATAATTGTTAAAATTTTCAAACAATAAATACATTAAAAATATTGTTTTCTAAACTTTATAAACACAATATTTAATTCTTAATCATAATTTCAAAAACTAAATAAACTCATTTTTTTCATTTAATTTAACTATCCAGTTTCAAATATTATAATTAAATTAAATTGATTATATTTTAATTACTTACATCAATTTAATCAATCTACATTTATGTATAGGGTATCTTATTCTTTACAATAATTATATAGGTTTACCTTTACCTTTCACTTGCGAACTTTAATGATGAAAAAGACCATAAAATAGTATTATTGTACTCGAGAATGAGCTCTTTAATCGGGTAGTTCTCCACCATGAAATATGTATGTAATAATAGTCTTTAAAAAAGAAAGCTGTAAACAATAATAATACCATCGAATCATTAAAAACTAAGAACAATATCAAATCTGGAAAGCTTTAAATCGGCCTAATACCGGCTGGATCACAAAATCACAAATACAATCAGCTTAGCATTGGCTAGTTGGTAAATTTGGCGGTCTTGGGCGCTTCTCTAAAAACTTTTGTCATGGTTATCCATTCGTCGTTGCCTGTGCATGCATGTCCGTGCTTCTCTTCTCTGTAGATTGTAATCGCTTTTAGCTTTACTCCAATTAAAAAACCAAGAGAGAAATTGATTCCAACGTTAACTTGTTTTAGCCGGTCTAAGGGAATGTGAAGACAAGTAGACATAAACACTCAGTATTACTTTTAAAAAACAACGGATACGTACTAATATTCGAAATTGGGAATCTTTGGATAGTTTTCTGAATTTAATAAGTGTGGCATGGATGCCATGTGAACGGTCTACAGCCCGCTGCTTGTTTTGCCAACCCCACCATTTTACAATAAATACCAGACGAGGAAGTGGGGATTTCACAATTCATACAAACCATATTTGTTGGCTTTGATTTTAGTGATTTCAGATCTTCTCTGTTTTGGTGAAGATGTCTTGCTGTGGTGGAAAGTGTGGGTGTGCAGGCAACTGCAGCTGTGGCAATGGCTGTGGAGGGTAACACACTCCTTTATTTCATGGCCATTGTTTTAAATAAATTCAATGAGAGAATAGAAAGAAATGTCTTTTTTTCTGAATAAATCAAAGTTAGTTTTTGACATGATGCAGGTGTAAGGCCTTCCCAGAGAAGACTGTAGAGGGCTCAATTTTGGCAGGCACTGCTTCTGATATGGTGTAAGTTTCTTCTCTCTCTTTTGGGTACTCACAACTTTGGAATATTTAAAATCTAAAAGTGCTAGAAAGAAGCTTTTAATGGTTATTGAATGAAGTGAATGAAAATGCAGGCATAATGAGGAAATGAGTGTGGGAGGAGAGAATGGGCGCAAGTGTGCAGGTGGTTGCAACTGTGGAGGAACCTGTACTGGTAATCCTTGCAACTGCAAATGATTTGTATCAAAATATATATTAACATGATTATCATTATCTATTTAATGTCACCCTTGGTATATTAAACCAAGGTTTGAATATTATAATGTGCGGAAAAGTCATGCCTGATGCGAGCACATGACTGTTATTAATATATAACTAGCTTTTAGTCCATGACGATAATTGGGTGTCCTAAATGAAGTGAAATAAATCTCTTTATTATTTTCAGCTTGGGAAATACGTTTATGCCTAATTTTAGAGATAAATTTCTGTTTTATTTGACTTCAAGCTTCTGTTTTGTGCATCATTTTTCCATTTTATTGTTTTGGCAGTTTATCATACAGTTTTATTTAGACATATATTATTATGTCCTTCTGAACAAAACTGTTCCATGATTAGCATCTGCTTTTTTAATGGGACAGCGAACAGCTTTCTGTACAAGTCTTCTTAGTGGTTGTGAATAATCTTTATATAATTTGATTAATCAAAAGTGGAAGAAGATGACATTTTTGGGTTGATAACAAATATTAAATGCATCTCCCTTTAGCGAGTTTTCACGGTCAATTTTTGACAATGAATATCCATGCGCTAAAACTCTTTCCATCTTTTTTGGATAGAATTAATATAACGGCAATCTGTAACAAGAGAGTAACGCTAAAAGTGATTATAGATCACACCCCTATTTAGAAGAAAATATATCTAAAACAATTGATTTCAGCTTCATATTCACACAAAACTAAAGCAATATTTTGCAATTCGTGTAGAATTAAATTGACTATTAATTCATCCTCATATACAAATCGCATACATGTATTTTAATTAAAGAATTTAATATGTTGTTTGATCATCATTATGTATTTCAAAATGAGGTGCATAGTGTACCCACTATACATGTGATCCTTGAGATATGAGTAGTGAGACAAATAAATAGAAATGATATGTGAATATGAGATGAGCCATGAAATATATTCATTATGCATTTCATAAAGATAATTCAAAAAATATATATTTTTATTGTTTGCACAGTATTACTTATCAATGTAATCTAAGTCAATTTACATAATAATCTTATAGAAAAGATATCAATGATGTATCATATTCATCAATTTTACTCATAATTTGAAATGTTTAAATTTATAGACTTCATTTCCATGATAATTTCAGTTTGTTTAAATATTTTTTCTATGATAATGTTATATCTCAATTAAACCAAATTTGGTCTTGTCTCCCAAATCAATGTTTAGAAAAGTTATTTTCTCCCAATATGAATAGGCTGTTAAAGCTACAATTTCTATTGGAGTCATTGTTGATTTCACTTTTACAATTATTACCTATCTTTCAATTCCATATTATTTGATATTAACATATAACCATTTTCTTTATTAAACCAATAATTACCCTCAAATGTAAGAATTTTAAATAGATTCAAATTTGTATCACTATATATTTTCCTATAAAAGTATAGTCCTAGTGCTAAAATAAACTTCAATCAACTAAAATTACTTTTGTAAAGTATTCTTATGTTCATACATGATGAATTGAATCATCATTCAAAAGTAATCACATTAGTACATGCTTATCTCCTAAAATATTTTTACAGTAACAAGTTCATTCATGGTTTAGTGTCTAGTATCCGAGCTAGTTTCATATTGCTAACAAGTTAAATTTTTAAGATTTTATTTGGTGTTTCAAATTTCATCTCATAAATTACATGAATAGTTCATGTACTTTTTTGCTTTTTTTGTTTTTTAATTTAGTCAAGATTGACAATCACATCCAAAGGAATTGATACAAATGCAAACCTCTAGGAACACATGGAACTATTTTCATGTACTATGGTATGACATTCTCAATAAAGGGTGTTTATCACAAGATTCTTAAGAATCCTAAACGACAAATTCACTTAACTAAAATTTGATTTTAGTGGACCATTCATAATAGACACATAAATGCCCAACTTCCAATTCATACACTAGTCACATCATCAGAATATTAAAAATTAGCTCTTAATATTGTACAAAAGAAATGCTAAATAAAGGGTGAAACAAATTCATTCAAAATATTTTTAATTTTTAATTTCCTTTCTCTATCATCCTTATCTTCTATTCTTAATAATTGGTAGAAACGTAATAATTAGATCAATTTAAGATTTGCATCAGAATATATTTTTTCTCAGAAAATATGATATAAGTGTTATAATAGAATTCAATTAACCTAAATTATTTTAACAAACTATTGTTATGTTTAGAAATTATAAACATACTTATCATTTATTTTATTTTTTGAAATGAGCAGAGCTAGCGGTGCTAGGTGGGAATCTCTTGGTTCCTGTTCATTGGTGAGAGGGAATTTTGGCATCTTTATCAGTCAAAGTGGGGCTCTCAAATATTTGCATGAGTCGTCTAGGTCTCTTTATGTCCCCTCTGCAATGGTACCTCCTCCTCTCAATTAAAAAAATATTTTTCCAAAAGATGTCATTGAAAATGATGGTGCGGTTGGAGATGGGGTCTAGTTGGTGCATTCTGATGAGGGAAAAAAATTTAAAATCTTGGACCTATCTTTGAATAGAATGATTGCTAAAATGTAAAACTATTTGATTGGTAGGTTTGTGGGAAGAAGGCCAAACATTGAATTGGTTCGCAAATGGGCTGCTTCCAAATGGGTTATTAAAGGCTCCTTCTCTATTTTTTCTCTCCCAAAAAGCCTATTCTATTTTAACTTCAATCTTCATGAGGACTATGTGGTGACTCTCATAGGGGCCCCTAGTTCTTTGGTAAGCAAACTCTGGCCTTGTGTAAATGGCAATGTGATTTTGACCCATTGGCTCAATTAGTGATTGCTCTACCACTTGGGTTCACCTCTCAGGACTTCCATTGGAGTTTTGGGATGAGGAAATCATTGCTGGGGTGGACAACTCCTTTGGAAACTTCATTTCACTAGATTATGTCACCAAGGAGCATTCCAGGCTGGTGTTTTCTCGCTTCTGTGTTAGTATTGAGCCGAATAAGGTCCTCCTGACCTCGATTATTCTAGAATCTAGGCTTGGTAAGTGGTCCCAAACCATTGAAAATGAAAACTCTGCTCCTTTATGTCAAATTTATTCTTCTTTTTGTCACCTTTGCAATGCTTGCCTTAAAGGTTTTCTCAGGCCCCCAGTGGGTAAACATAAGGTTGTGACCTCCCCTCCTCATGTCGCTAGTGCTATGATCCCTCAAACATGAAGTTGTCTCCTTTGCGGCCTAGATCCACCCAGGCATCCCCCTTTCCCCCCTCCGGTGAGGATTCTTTCTCTGGCTCGTTGGCCACTCCTCCTCCCACAACTCTTGTTCTGGCTAAGCCAATCCCCTCTTTCTTGTGCCCGGTCTTGCCTCTTCCCTCCCTTGTGGTTGATCTGTGTCTTTCCCCAAAGCCCTCTTTTTTCTGCTCGGTGGACTCTACCTTGAACCTATCCCCTTTGCTGCGTGAAGTTGACTCAAAATCGGTGGCAGATGATATTTTTTTCTTCGGTCTCTTTGGTTATCCCCTATATTGTTCCTCCTTCCCCGACAAAGCCTAGCCCCTTGCTCAATCCTCAAAAAATGGTGGATGTTGAGATGACCACTAAGGTTGGTAGAAAACCTGGTAAAGTCGCTAGATAAAAAAGCATGACTAAGGATATTTTGAATGGAAATGAGGCAACCTTGGAGTCTAGGTCAACTCCAAATGTAACAAGAAATGTTGATCCTCTCGTGGAACATTAGAGGGTTGAATAGCCTTCATAAGTATATTGTCAGGGATTTCATCAAAGAGTTTAAACCTGATGTTCTTCTCTTACAAGAAACCAAAATGATGGTTGTGGATTTTGATAAGTCTGGTAAGTTTATCTAGCCTAACACCTAGTTCTTGGCGGTGGATGTTGTTGGGGCTTTTGGTGGCTTGGTTACTATGTGGAAACCCTTTCTTAATGGTGCTCTCATTTCTAAAGAATTTTTTTTCTCAATGTTGGTTTTGCCTGAAATGGTGATCTTCCATATTGGGTGCTATCTAATGTGTATGCACCCAATAATGTGGTTCTTAGAAGTTCCACCTGGTTTGATATGCTTAGTTGTAGGAATAGCTTCCTACGTTGCAACTGGATGTGATGGGTGATTTCAACTCCCCTGTTTTCCTTTTTGAAAAGCAGGGAGGTCTTCAGGATTTTTCGGATAGAATGTTGGACCTCAACTCCCTTTTGCATGATGGTGGGTTGACGGATTTGGATCTAGAACGCTGCTCATTCATTTGGTCTAATAAATGGTCATGGCACAACCTTATTGAAGTCTGGATTGATCAGTGTTTGGTCTCCTCCTGTTGGGACACTTCTTCACTATCCTTATCCTCTTTCATCAGAGTGGGTTCAGATCATTTCTTGTTGCTTCTCCGTTGGTGTAATCCTCCCCCTTTGGTTAAAAGGCCTTTTCATTTTGAACTTATGTGGACTTATTAGCCCCAGTTTAGGGATCTCCTGGCCTCTTGGTGGGTGGGCCATGGGTGTTGTTCTGCTATGTTTAATATTTCCCTCAAACTCAAGAATCTCAAAGGGAATCTCAAAGTCTGGAGTAAGAGCAGCTTTGGCAATATTTTTTTTAAAAGAAGTCTATCAAAGACTAGCTTCTTCAAGTTTAGAAAATCCTAGATTTGGGCTTCCAAGAGGATCTCACAGATAAGAAAAATACTTTGCTTGGTGAACTTCATAACATTATCATGAAGGAGGAGGTCTATTAGAAGCAACGATCCAAGAATCAATGGCTCTAGGAAGGGGAAAAAACTTCCTTTTCTTTCACATGACGACAACATGGCATAAGAAACACAATTCAATCTCAGAATTGATCCTAAGTGATGGTTCTACTATGCCTAGTGAGGATGATATGGCCCGTGCGGGTCTTTCTTTTTTCCAGAATCTTCTAAACCCTAACCTGACAGAGTTTTTGGTGGGTGACATCCTTGATGTTATTCTGATGGCCCTTTTTAGGTAGGATGTCTCAACCATGGATGAAATGGCTTGGGAGGAGGAGATTAGTAAGGTGGTGTTTTCCCTCAGTCCTTTCAAAGCTCCAGGCCCAGATGGATTTCTACCTTTCTTCTATCAAATGTTTTGGGATATCTAGTTGGTTAGGATGTCACGACTATTGTGGTTGAATTCCTTTCTACTCAAAAATTTTTCAAAGAATTCAACAAAACTTTCATTGTTCTTATCCCTAACCATCGGAGGACCAACAAGTTGACTAAATTTAGACCCATCAGTCTATGCAACACATTCTACAAAATCTGCTCCAAATTGCTGGTCAATCGTATCAAACCTCATTTGAACAAGATGATACACTCTGGTTAGAAATGATTTGTACCTAGGAGGAAAATAATAGATGCTATCATGTTGGTGCATGAAACCATCCACTCTTTGGATAAAAGCAAAAATGAAAGTATGGCGCTCAAGTTGGACATCTCCAAGGCCTATTATAAGGTGTCTTGGAACTTCCTTTTTCAATTCCAAAGATGTTTCAACTTTTCTGGTAAGTTGATGAATCTCATCTAGAGTTGTGTGACTTCTCCTAAATACTAGGTGATTATCAATGGCACTCTGCAAGGCTTTTTCTCGGATTCTGGTGGCATTCGTCAAGGTGATCCACTTTCCCCATATGTATCTCTTTATTTTAATGGCCAAAGTTCTTGGTCACAATTTTGAACACAAAATTTTGAATGGTTCTTTGGAGGGATTTTCCCCTTCATCTGTTTCTAGCCCAATCTCCCATCAATAATTCATGGCTAATACTATCTTGATGGGGGTGGCCACTTTGGCGAAGGCTAAGGGTTGGATGGACACCCTGTCCAAGTTTTCTTTAGCCTCTAGGAAATGTATTAACTTTAACAAAAGTGCTATTTTTTTTCAATGTTGATCCTACTCTTCAAGCTAGGATTTCCAAAATTCTTCAATGTCATATTCTCTCCCTCCCTTCAACTTATTTGGGCATGCCACTTATAGTGGGCAAGGTTGACAATTTTGTTTGGTCTACCTTACTGGAATGGGTTCAAAGAAAGCTTGTTGTGTGGAAAGGGGCCCTTCTTAGTAATGTTGGTAAGCTCCTCCTCCTTAAAACCACCCTTTAAAGTTCGGTTGTGTACCTTATGTCCCTATTTTTTATTCCCATTGCATGGTCAGAGAAACTTGAACAAATTCAACGTAGATTCCTGTGGTTAGGTACTGAGGAAAAGAATAGGTTCTCCTTGGTCAATTGGGACACTCTATGCTCCAGGAAATGTTATGGGGGATTGGATTTGAAGAAAAACATATCAATGAACATGGATCTTATCACCAAAATCTCATGGAAGCTTCTTAACAATAATTTTGAATGGATTGCTATCCTTAAAGATAAGTATTTGCAGGGTTGTCATTGTCTTTCCTTGTTGGGAAATGAGGTCCTGCCTTCTGGTTTGATGATCTAGAATAACCTCTTAAAAATCCAAAATCTCCTTTCTTTTGGGGCCTCTTGGCTGGTCATATTGGGCAACTTAGTCTCCTTTTGGGATGATAAATGGTTGTCTTCTCATATTCTTGGAGTCAACCCAGTTTTATCTGTTATTCATCAGGACCTTTGTAACTGGCTAGGTGATAAAGTTTCAGACTATGTGGACTTCTCTCTTGATCTCCCTAAATGGAAGATTGACCCAAATTGGTTTGACCCCCCTTTTTGGCTAGTTGCTAAAGAACTTCTCAAAATTTCCAAGAATCACAAGTTCTTAGACCCTTTGATCATCCTAACTCACTCATTTGGAATAATTCTAAGGATGACATCTACTTTGTTAATACTGGCTACAACCTTTTATCGAGTTCCTAGAACCCTTTGTTTGATTGGAGGCATATATGATGTGGCAATACTTTACCTAAAGTCAAATTCTTTTGGTGGACTATTTGTCACAAACGGATCCTCATTCTGAATAATCTAAAGAACAAAGGAATTCAACTTGGGAACCATTTTTTCTTGTGTGAAAATGATGTTGAATCCATTCCTCACTTGCTTTTCCACTACCCCTTCTCTTGGCAGGTTAGGCAAAAAATTCAATCCCTTTTCAAAGTATGTTGGGTTTGGAAAAAGGATGTGCATGATATTTTAGACTGTTGGTCCCCTTCGGTGTCTCACTCTTTGCTCAGGGTGATCCCACAATAGTGGTTTACAAATTTTGGCCAAATTGGACACTGAAATAATTTTTTTTAACTAAATCTTCACTTTCGGGCACCTATAGCAGCTAAATCGTGAGAAATTTGAAGATGATACAAAATAGAGTTTCGTCACATTTTTTCTATAGATTCTAAAAATATCTTTTTCAAAAATTTTGGAATTAGATTGCACTTTTTTTTCCATCTCCCTCAAAAACTAGTTTTTTTTCAAAAAACAACATTTTAAAAAAGTGACACACACCGTATAACGCATAACTTTTTTTCCATTAAGGATAAAATTCTAATTCTTTCAAATTGATATTTGTAACTCGATATATAGTTCTTCCACTTGGTTAGATAGTTTTTTATTGAATATTTTTTCTTTAATCAAGTTTCAAAGTCAAACCAATTACAATTCAGACACAGCGTGACCGTATAATGCGTAACTTTTTTTGTATATATCAAAATTCATTTTTTTTGTTGGATCAAGGACTTCAATATCTGGTGCACTCATATTTTTCAATTTTTTTTTTGATAATCTATTATTTTTCCACATGTGCAGAACAAAGACCTTCATTTTCAATGAAAAACCTATGTTTAATAAAACTAAAAAAATAAATACATAATAAAACCAAAACATATTAAAATTATATTCGTTGGATAGCTCGTTTTGAGGACTACCTGATTCTAGTTGGGTTTGTGAAGTCTTCACCATTTTCATGTTCAAACCAAGCTCCGAAGTGAAAAAAATTAAGTTTTTTGTGTTTCAAGGGGAGAATGAGGGATAAGGGGGGTTTGTATGAACCCCTAGGGGTTTGAGCGAACCACCCTTCCTAATGCATTTTTTTGGTTTTTTTGGCAGCCAAGATTCAAATGGGTTCACTCGAACCTTGGTTCGGGCGAACCCCTTATGGGTTTGTTCAAACCAATAGGTTCGTACTAACCCCCAAAATCACATTTTTTTCCTTGGGGTCATTTTTTGTGAGTTTTCCTTCTTCACTAGAATTGTAAACCACTTTTGTAGGTTTACCCCTCATTGAGTTGTGGTGGTAATTATCTTTTGTCATTAGCTGGGCACTTTGGAAGGAGCGTAATAATAGAGTGTTCAGGGACAAAAGCTCCCCATGGCAGGTGGTGGCATACAAAACTATCAGTCGGGTTGTGGAATTGATCTCTACAACCCCTGCAAGCCCAAAAAAACCCTAATGACTTGGAGATTTTGATTGCCTCTGCTTGGAATCTCTCTGGGACCCTCAATTCATTCAGTTCGCTTATTCCTCTAGACAAAAGTAGTATGCCCTAGTCCCCCTCGAGCTTAGTTGGCTATAGCTCAATTTTGATGGATTGTCCAAACCCAATCTAGGTCGAGCAGGTGCGGGTGGGGTCTTTTGTGACCACAGGGGTAGATTTGTGATAGAATATGAGGTTAACTTAGGGATCCAATCCTCTAGCTTTTTTGAGGTGGCGACAGCTTTCCACGATATCAAAATTTCCATGCAAGTTGGGTTCTCTAACTTAATCATTGAAGGGGATTTGAGGAATACTTTTCTTATGCTAACTAGGCTTGCTTCTCCCTGTTGGACTCTTTAGAACCCCATGTCCTTGAATTGCAATCTAATGATTTCCCTTGGGAATTGTGGAGTGTATCATGTGTTCAAGAGTAGTAATAAAGTTGCTAATTCCTTAGCAAATTTAGGAGCCTTTACTCCTACTTTGGTAAAATGGGATAATATCCACCATATCCCCAGTCAGGTTCTTGATTTAATTCTTAATGATGTCCAATGATTGCACTTTTGAGATCAGGTTGGATTTTTTGTCAACTCATTTTGATAGTTGCCACACTTGTCATTTATGGAAACTTAAACTTCTTAATCACGCTTGGATGGGTCACTATTACTTTGGATTTGGTTTTTAAAAAGCCATCTCCATTTCTAGTTTTTTTGTGCTTTTTTTTTTGTGAGCAGCACGATTGGTGGTGATTTAGTCCAGGAGGAACCTACTACTTGTGATGGTTGGAAGCAAGACAAAGAGGTCTGGGTGATTCTTGAAAGGGGAAAGTTGGCCTCGTATGTGGAGGAGATGCAAGGTGTCAACCTCAAATTATCCATGGAATTCGCTAATTCGTGGGTGGACGAGACTATGATTGTGGACAGCATTTCTTTTGTGGTGACCCCTGAACTTATCGCACATGTTATGGGGCTTTCTTTGGAGGGGATTTATCTTCCACACAAGTCCAAGATCCATTACCAGGAAGACATGAAATAGTTCCTAAAAGATGGTGAGAAGGTTAAAAAATTGTAGAATGGTTTCAATCGCATGGACCTTCCTGGTGTTTGGAGTGCCATTTCTAAGATTCTCATGAGGTACATCACTCTAGAAGGGAATTTTAGCCACTCCCATGCCACCTTTTCCCCATGCTCAATCACCTCAAGAACAATATTAAGATGAATTTCCCCTTCTAGATTATGTCTTTGCTTGAGCAGTCCGTTAGGAATTTCCAGGACAAAAGCAAGAAACTTCCACTGCATCAGGGCCTAATCCTATGTTTATGTAAGTTTCATAAGTCATTTCCTCCCTCCCCTACTACTATGCACAAGAATACTTTAACTATTCTAGACCCCACTATTCCCCCGAGGGACCCCAAACCTTCTATCACTATTGACCAAAATCCTCCTACCATCTGACGTAGTACCTGGGCCCAGGGTAAAGCCCCTGCTAATGATAACACCCCTCCCATCCCTATCAATTGAAAACCCCTATCAAAGCCTACACCCACAACCATTTCTTCTAGGATGGGGGGAGTTTGATAACATGAGTTGAGGAGTCAATAGGGGAATTAACCAAGGTGGGGTTCCATGACTTGGAGGTCCCCAACACCCCACTCGGTCCTAACCCTATCCTTCATCATACCCCCAACTTGTGTGTTAACTTGGATGAACCTAGGAATGTTCTAGGTATGTTCCTAGGTCTTCATTTTTCTGTCAACCCCATAAGCAAAAAGTTGAATGAAATTGTTGATACTATCAATGTTCAGAAATATATTATGAAATGGCTCTTGGGACAGCTGGTTACTACTAAGGAGAGGATTCAAAGCTTGGAAGGCAAGGTGCTAGAACAACAGACTGTGTGGCCTAGGGAGGTGGAGAACAAAGCACATTAGAAAATTACTACCTCCTTGTCTAGGTCCTTTGAGAGGTGGAAAAGGTGGGAGAAAGAGCTGGATGATCTTTAAGCCATTGTTGGGTCAAAAGATGATAAAAATAGCTTTATGGAATAATTTTATGTCATTCACCAGACCCAAGAGAAGACCATGCAATGTTTGAGGGTTATCATTGACTACAACAAAGAAACTATGAAAAATATGACCCTCACTCTTCAGGTGTTTCAGGATGAGATAAGAAAGAGCCAAGGGAAATGGCTTGTGGATGGGGAGGACAATGGTAATGTGAAAAAGAATAAGCATAAGAAGGTGGACACCTCATCTTGTGATGTTACCAAGGATACCCAGGCCAGTCTTTATAGGCCTATGAATTTCGAGAAGAAGCTCGAGTTCCTGTCCCAAGAGTGGAACATGATCACTCCAATCTCAAGATTTTAGGAGACCTGTAGGTGTCTGGTTTTTTGTGTTGGTCCCGTCCTATGGTTTCTTTATGTTTTTCCTATTGGTTGAATAGTTATTTAAGCTCTAGTTTTTATTTACTTTTTTGGTCTTCCCACTACTCATGAGTCGTTGGTTTGCCTCTATGGTTGGTTTACAATGGGTACTTGACCTTCCAGTTTTAATATAATCAAAACATACTTATCATTTAAAAGTAATATCATATTGGCATATGCCTATCCTTTAAAAAAAAATCTCACTCAACAAGTATTCATGGTTCAGTCTTTATTCTTCATGTTAGTTTGAGATAGCTAACAATTTCATTTTTTAGGCTCTTATTTGGTGCTTTAATGGACATCTTATGGACTACGTTAACAGTTTTTATATTTTTTATTTTTTCTTATTTTTATCCATTGAAGATTGAAAATCACATTCAAAATAATTGATATCAATCTCACCCTTTAGGTGTAAAAGGTTATATTTACACTATATGAATTTTGTCTTCTCAATAAAAATATTGTTTATAGGTGCTATAAGAATGCTAGCTATAAATTCACTTAAATACAAATTTATTTTAGTACGATTCATACAAGACATGCTAATTCCTAGCCATTGAACCCTATATAGTTTAAACATTAACTTATCAAAGGAAAATAGGTTTTATAATTTTTACAAATGAAATGTTAAATCAATAGTGAACCAACCTAATTCAAAATATTTACTTTCTTCTTATTATTATTTTTATAGAATTCTTGACCTCTAATATTAGCAATGGGTGGAATTGTAAATAATTAGATTGATTTAGAATTCATTTTTGTTTGGGAACTATTTTATTTTTATATTCAATTGATATTTTATTTTATTCATATTATGCAAATAGGATATGATAAGCTTGCTTATGTAGTTTTCTTCTATAAGGATATGTGACATTAACCTTGTAATTCTATGACATTCATAAGTCTCCATGTTCCTTGTAATGTGTTCTAGGGGACATGAGAGAAACTCATTAAGTATTGACATGTTGTAAAATTATATTTTAAAAGAGAGGATTTAATTTTGGTAGACGTTACACATCAAAATGGATAAGACATATTTCATAGAAATCTACTTTGGGAATATGAAAGGTCATGGATGGGGTGACTAATATTGGAGAATAAAAGGTGTATGTTGGTGTTCCATTGGGGAGATGTAAGCTCATCGAAGCATCCAAAAAGTTATGAGTTGGAAAAACTATGAGGTAGGTGCCCATGTTGGAGTCTTGTAATTTCCATTTAATATTTTATCATGGATTTTGGTTGTTCACGAAGGGGGCATGGGTTTTTGTAGGTGGTTTTGTAACTTTTTTTTACCACTTGTGGTTTTCCCAAAAGTTCTTTAAACTGGAAGCATTGGATGGTAGTTTTATGTTGAGTTCTTGTAAGTAACAAGGTGGTTTTAGGTTGCTTAGAGATCAGTAGTGAAGTGTATTATTGTGTATTCTTATTCAAAGATTAATAATATACTTGACCTCTTTTCTTGTGTGGATTTTTTTCCCGAATGGGTTTCTCCACATAAATTTGGTGTCACAATTTATTTGCTGATTTTTATGAAAAGAGAGAAGAGGGAAAGATAGAAGAGGAAAACACAGATATAAAGTCACATAGTGAGAGAGATAAAGAGACAAAGAGTGTGGGATAGATATATAAATATATATAGAGCTAGAGAGATCAATATATCAAGATGCATATTGGGAGAGAAATAGGAGGAAATAAATAGGGATATCAAAAGAGAGTAAGGGAGAAATAGAGAGAGAGGGGAAAAGAGAAAAAGATAGATAGAGGAAGATAGAAGGTAAGAAAAATATAGAGAGAAATAGGGGAGAAAGAAGAAGAGAGAGATTGAGAGAATGAGAAACATAGAGATAGAGAGGGAGACAAAGATATCAAGAGATCTAAATTTGTCTCTTTCCATCTCTCTCTCTATATATATATATATCCCTATCTCTACATCTTTCTTTTTCTCTATATATATCTCCCTCTCTCTACCTCTCTCTATATATAACTTCCTATCTTTAAATCTTTTTATCTCTCCAATTCTCCCTCTCTCATTCCTACTCTCTCTGTCTCTCTCTCTCTTTCTCTCTCTATTTATCCCTCTCCATATTCCTCTCTCTCTCCATATCCATCTCCATCTTATTCTCTATCTCTATCTCCTTGCATCTCTATCTTCCTAGGCTCTATCTTTCCTATTATATCTATCTCTTTATCTCTCCCTCTTTCTATCTATATCTCTCCCTCTCTCTCCCTATTTCTCCTTCTTTCTATATCTCTTTATTTCTCCTCTATCCTCTATATATTTATATCCCCATCTCTCCCTTCCTCTCTATCTATTTACACACACACACACACATATCCCCTTCTCTATATTTATCTCCATATCTCTCTCTCTCTCTCACACACATAATCCTTGTTTAGAACTCCCTCCATATATCTATCTCTTTCTCTCTCCTCCCTCTCTTTATCTCTCCCTCTCTATCACTATACCTCACAAAATCTATGTCTATCTCTATCTCTCTATCACTATAGCTCACTATCTTTATTGTTAAAAATATAAAATTTATTTAGTTACCAAGAGTCATGTCTCATGTAAGAGACACACCTATCCATACATGTACTTAAGGATCTTTGGATCCATATTTTTCATAGTAGAAAATACAATATCAATGTTTTTATGCTCTCAAAATTTCTACATGGTATCAAAGCATTGAAATAATCGTGTGCATGTGTAGTAAATATGTAAAATCAAAGATGTGAAGATATTTAAACCGATAGTTATGTTGGGCCTATGATTTGGTGAAGTCATAGTTTTCTCTTGGGATGACGATGAAGCTGTAATTTTAAGGAA
The DNA here is from genome assembly GCA_007258455.2 of Sequoia sempervirens. NCBI lineage: Eukaryota > Viridiplantae > Streptophyta > Pinopsida > Cupressales > Cupressaceae > Sequoia > Sequoia sempervirens. The sequence continues at coordinate 31,547 of VDFB02279251.1, read as the reverse complement.
GTTGTAGTATTTGAAGAAGGTGGAATGAGAAGGTGTGAAGAGTAGAGCACATCCCCAAAAACCACATGGTGAGAGGAGATATATAGAGAAATTTAGGAGCAATTTATATTGTGAAGGAATTCATGCAGAAGGAGCCACGTGAATATAATAGATGCATATTTACTTTAATCATTTATCTTCCACTTTATAGTTTCATTCTCATACAATCTTTATGTAAAGGAGATTCACATGAGATAATTCCAAACACTACTTGATGCTAAGTTAGTGAGAAGGATATTGCCAATTCCCAATATTTTCTTGTTGTGTTGGAGAGTGAGGCCTTGTAGCAAGAAAATATCTTCATGAAAAGACTCAACAAAATCTAGTAGAGCCATTTTGAGAATGGATGCTTTTCTCAACTACATAGATGATCTATATGGAGAAGCACCTAATGTAAACTTCATCATTGTTTCCTAATGAAGAGAGAAATGAAGATAGAAGGTAGAAGAATGATAATAGTTTTCAAAAGAGTTTGTCCAGCTATGATTGAGAAGAAGTTGAACTCAAATCTAAAGATCACTTGAGGGGTGATTGCTTTAGAGTTCTATAAGATCGTCATTTGCAAAGTTTGAAGAGGAGTTCGTAGTTGAAGATATTATGAATAAAGGTTTAAATCATTGCAATTGAAGATTGAAACTATAGCATCTTGTGAACTGGCCAATCTTAGGACAAGAAAGATCCTAGACTTTGAATAACCTAGAAGTGAAAATATAACTCATAGTTTATTTGTGAAATTTTCTTAGTGAAAAGTGAAGTCACTACTAAAGATGATCAAATTTCTTTCATTCAAAGATTTTCCCAAGTTTGAAGGGTTTTCCAATAAAATAAGTTGCAGGTCACTAAAAAGGTCAAGTAAGAGAGATCTATTGTAGGAAAATATAAGAACTTTACAACGAGGGATCAGGGTTGAAGCCTTCAAACCAATTGTTGCTCTAAAAAGTGGAAATCAAAGAGTCGCAGTATTAGGAGATTGTAACCACGGTCATTAGAATTTGAAGGGAAATTAAAGGATTTTTTTAGATTCATTGAAATAAGTTGCAGCTATCAAAGAAGAGTCTAGTATCGGTTAAAGGATAGAATTTTTTACCATTTTAGTTATCTTGAGCATTATTCACAATAGCCAAGATTGAAAATAAATTGCAAGAAGATCATGGAAGAGACTTGAATATCAAAAAGATCACAATGTAGAAAGAGAGTTGAAAGTCTTTCTAACATTTCATCAAGTTTTTAGTATTTGTTAAAGCCTGTCTAAAGACATACAAAATTAGTGGTAGATCATTTCAAATCTTGAAATAATGAAGGCACATCAATCGTGGTGAATCAAAATAGATGATCGAAGCATAGCCAATTTTATAAAAAAGGTAAGTTGAAGTCATTTGTTTTGCAATGGGAAAGATTGGTAAAAGAGAAAGGAAAGAAAATAAAAACTTAATATGTATGAAAAATACTTTGGAAGAAGAACTTAAGAAAATTAGAAACGAAAAAGAAGAATTAGAAACAAAAATAGGTCACAAAAGGAAGATATATCGAAATTGAGAGAAGAAAATATTTTGTTTAGTGAATTACTTGAAGCTTACATAAAGGAAAATCAGAGTCTAAAGTTTGAAGGTTATTTAAAGAAAAGCTAGAGTCTAAATTCTAAACCTACACTATGTAATGTATCATGTGATACAAGTGAATTGTTTTATTCATTAGATGAGTTATTTGATAAATTTCATATAGCTAAAGCCTCTCTTGATGAAAAGTGTAAGAAAGACAACAATATTATTAAATCTAAAAATATTGCTAGTCATGGGGATAATGAGAAAGAATGTTCTTCAAAGAATGTTGTATTTAAGGTAATGAAAATAATGGGATATGAAAGAAAAGGTTTGGGAAAATATGGACAAGGAATTATAGAGCCCATTGAGCCAATAAGAAGGCCAAGTAGTTAAGGCCTTGGATATGCGAGTGGAAATAAAAACAATGTTACAAGTTCAAACAAATTAATTCAAGAAATACAAAGCATACAAAGTTCTAATTGTCATAGGCATGGACATAAAAAAAGAGATGTGTTGGATCTTCATCCTTGCAGTATTTTTGGATTGAAGAACCATTCTGAAAAATTGTGTTGGAACAAAAAGTGGAAGAAACAACCTTTAAAAGATAGTATACAAATGGATTGTGGATGGATTGGTGTATCTAGTTTAAAAAAGGTAACAAGTATGTTCAAAATGTTATACAAGCATAAATATTCTCATAGTATACATATGGATTGTGGATGGATTGGTGTATCTAGTTGGAAAAAGGTCACAAATATGTTCAAAATGTTATACAAGAATAAATATTCTCATGTCAGAAAAATAACAAATCATGGTCAGATATCATCCTAGAAACCATATAATATAATTTATGAATTTTGACTACCATAAATCCTACTTGAATTCTATCCATGTAGTGGTATGAGATTTGAAGTTGGAGAACTCATATGCGTAAAAGTTGTACAATTGATTGCAAAGATCATTGTTGAATGGTTGTAGCATTGATTGTAAATATCATTGTTGAACCTAAAATGTGTACACTTAATTGTAAAGACCATTCTTGAATGGTTGTAACATTGATCAGAAAGATCATTTTTGAACCTAAAAATTTGAAGTATTGATCACAGAGATCATTGTTGAATAGTTGTAGTGTTGATCACAAAGATCGTTGCTAAATTTGTGAAAGATTTTATCACAAAGATCATTGTTAAAATTGATCGTAGAGATCAATGAAGATTTTGGTCGCAAATATCATTGTTGAAGTTGATCGCAAAGATCATGACTAATCGTTGAAGAAATTGATTGAACAGATCATTGTTGAAATTGATCAAAAAGATCGTTGTTGAAATTGATTGAAAAGATCGTTGTTGAAATTGATCGTAAAGATCATTGTTGAAATCGATCGAAAATATCATTATTGAAATTGATCGAAAAGATAATTGTTGAAATTGATTGCAAAGATCATTGTTGAAGCTGATCATAGAGATCACTACTAAATCTATGAAATTCTTGATCATAAAGATAATTGGGAATGCTTCACTTCCTTTATTGATATAACTATGGGAATGTTTTACCATGGAAATAGATGAACAAAAGTAGTCAAAGCTATTCAAAAGAAAGTTAAATTTTCATACTTTCAAGAAGACATTTGTGTTAAATATTATTCATTTGCACATGGGTAGGTAATAAACCTATTTGTTATAGGTGGCCCCATCATCTAGTTAAGTTGTGTGATAAAATAAAATTTATGGGGGGGTCTTAAAAATATAAACTTTATTTAGTTACCAAGTTGCATGTCTCATGTAAGAGACACAACTATCCATACATGTACTTAAGGATCTTTGAATCCATATTTTTCATAGTAGAAAATACAATATCAATATTTTATATGCTCTCCAATTTTCTACATATATCTCTATATCTCTATATCTCTCCCTCTTCCTCTATATCTCTCTATCTCTACCTCTCATTCTCTATCTCATTATATCTCTCTACTCCTCCTTTATCTCTAGGAATGTCTCCTCTCTATCCATCCATCTCTCTCTCCCTCTCTCCCTCTCCTTCTCCCTCTTCCTAGACCTTTATATCTATATCTCTTTGCCTCTCTATCTCTATCTCTCCATATTTCTTCTTCCATATCTATATATAGATCTCATTATCTCTTCATGTCTCTCCCTCTATCTACCCTTATATCTCTCTCTATCGATTAACCCCATGTACACTACAAATTACAAAAAATAGATCAAAACTTTACCTAATTGACCTTCCACAACTCTTTGACATACCCATTGCACATCAAGATGTGATTGATAGTTATTTTTAAAATTCTTTAACAATTTAAACTTGTAGGCTTTTTATTTTAAAATAAAGAAAAAAAAGAAGTTGACAAGATTGAAATGAAAAATAGAATTATATTTTATTAATATTTCAATTTTAATTTAACATTCTCTATTTTTATTTTTGAAATGATTTAATAGTTTAAAAATAGACTCTTTGTTTTAAAAACAAAGAAAAGAAAAAAGTTGATAAGATAGAAATGAAAAAAGAATTATATTTTATTAATATTCCAATTCTCATAAATTTAAAATTAGTTTCTTTTTTATTTAATTAATTATTTATTAACTTAATAATTTTATTATTTATTATTTATTTTTAAAAATTATTATTTTTTATTAATATTTGCATTTTAATATATTTTGACTTTGCATTTAGTTTATTCTATTTTATTCTTTTAAAGTCTTAAAAAGATAAGGGGTAAAAATTTATTGAATTAAAGAACATTACGAAGCAATAGGCAAAAGCCCGCAAAAACCACTATTCTATTTTAATTTTTAATTTAGACTTAATTTTTAAATTTATTTATTCCTCTTATGAAATTGCAAAAAAGATTAATAGTTATTACAATTAATTTAATTTATAACTAATTATCTTATTAAAATTTGAATTATTGTAGAATAAAATTATATTTTGACTTTTTTTAATAGGTAAGCGCTAATTATATTTTGAATTTTTATTTTAATTTATATAATGAAATAAATTTAAAACAAAATCTAAATTAAAAGTTAGAGAGAGAAACTAACTTTTGATTAGTCATTTTATACCAACAATCCAAGGATAGCACATTTTCCTAACCTAGAGTTATGCTCAAGGTAGCATGTTGTTTGATTAAGGATATTATAATTCATCTTTAAGACCTCTTCAATGTACCCATTGCATACTTAAGGAAGAAAATAGATAGAGAGAAAAGAGAGAGGAAGAGAGGAGAGGGAGATAGAGATAAGATATAGAGAGGAAACGAGAGAAAAAGGAAAAGGAAGACATATAAATATATATAGAGAGAGAGAGAACAAAAATATAGAGAGCTCTTTTTATTTGTGTCCTCCTCTCTATCTCTATGTTTCCCATTATCTCTAAATATCTCTTTTCTTCTCTCCCCTCCTATTTCTCTCTATATTTGTCTTCCCTTTTATATTTCTCTCTCCCTTACTCTCTTTTTCTATCCCTATTTGTCTCCCCCCTCTCTCTCCCTCTACCCCTCTACCTCTCTCTATATATCACTTCATATATCTATATCTATTTTTCCATCCCTCTATCTCTCCCTCTTTGTCTCTCCCTCTTTCTATCTCTATTTATTCATCTCCCTCTTTCTATCTCTATTAATTTATCTCCCTCTTCTTCTCTCCTTCTATCTTTCCCTCTCTCTCCCTCTATATTAATACTTATCTCCATCTCTATCTTTATCTTCCTCTCTATCTCTCTCCTATAGGTCAATATGTGTACCTCTCTCTCTCTCTCTCTCTCTCTCTCTCTCTCTCTCTCTCGCTCCCTCCCTCTCTCCCTATCATCCTATCATTCCCTCTTTCTATATCTCTCTACTCTATCCAAGCTATTTATCTCCCTCTCTCTCGTCCTTGCTATCTATCTATCTATATATATATATATATCTTTTCCTCTCTATCTCCATATATCTCTCACTCACACACACACACACACACACACACACACCATGTTTCCCCTTCCTTTTCTCTATCTCTATATCTCTCTCTCACTCTCACACACACAGTGTACACACTCCCTATTTCTCCCTCCCTATATCTATCTCTATATGTCTCACTCTCCCTATCACTTATCTCTATTATCTCATTTATCTCTTACTCTTTCCCCATTTATCTCTTACTCTTTCCCCATTTATCTCTATCTTCTATCACTCCCTCTTTTTATCCATATCTTTTCCTCTCTCTCCCTCTCTTTATCACTTCCTCTTTCTATATCTCTCCAATTCTCACTCCTCTCTCTATTTCTCTCTACATCTCTCCCTCCCTATCCCTCTATCTATTTCTTTTTTCTACCTCTCTCCCTTTCTCTTCCAGTATATCTCTATCTCTCTCTTTCTCTTCCCATATATCTCTATCTCCCTCTTTGTCTCTATTTGTCTACCTCTACTTCTCTCTATTTTTCTGTCTCTCTAGATCTCTCTCCCTCTCCCCCTTTCTCTATATCTTCTTATATATCTATCTCTATATCTCTATCTCACCATTTATATGTCTTTGTCTCTCTCCCTCTCCCTCTATTTCTCTCTCTTCCTCTCTATCTCTCCCTCTCTATCTCTCTATCTCTCTCTCTCTCTTTATCCTCTCTCTCTACCCCTCTCTATCTCTCTAGTTATTTGTCTCCTTCCCTCTCTCTTTATATTTCTCTCTAGCTCTATCTTCTTTTCTCTTGCTCTATCTCTAGATGTGTATCTCTCTCTATCCATCCATCTCTCTCCCTTTCCCTCTTCCTAGACCTCTCTCTCTCTCTCTCTCTCTCTCTCTCTCTCTATATATATATATATATATATATATATATATATCTTGTTGTCTCTCCATCTCTCTCTCTATATCATTTTTATCTTTCTATCTCTCCATCTCTATATATGTATCTCTTCCATCTCCATCTATCCCTCTCTTCTCTCTCTCTTTATCTCTCCCTCTCCTCTCCATATCCATCTCCATCTCTATCTCCTCACCCCCCTTTCTCTTGCATGCTCTTCCCCTCTCTATCTCACTCTCTTTCTACCCCTATCTCTCCCTCTCTCTCCCTATTGCAAACATAACATGACTCTCTTGGTAATGAAGCCTAATTATCTTTCCAATTTAGAGGTTTTGTTTCAATCATGTTTGGATCCTTGTAAGTAGATGCATACTTGGTTTGACGCTATCACTTCTCCATTCAAACCTTTGTTACACAAAAAATGTCATTTTCTAAATGGTGTACACATTGACCTCATAAAAAAATATAGACCAATTTTTTTCATAATTGACCTTCCACAGTTTTCGGCATACCCATTGCACACCAAGGTGTTTTACCATTAACTTCCACTTACAAACTTTAATAATAAAAAAGCCATAAAACAGTATTATTGTACTCCAATCGAGCTCTTTAATCGTGTAGTCCTCACCACGAAATATATATGTAATAATAGTCTTTAAAAAAGAAAGGCGTAAACAATAATACCGTCCAATAATTATAAAGTAAGAACAATATCAAATCTCTGTATTCATCGTTGCCTGTGCATGCACGTCCGTGCTTCTCTATTCTCTGTAGTTTGTAATCGCTTTTTAGCTTTACTCCAATTCAAAAACCAAAAGAGAAATCGATTCCTATGTTCAACTTGCTTTAGTCGGTCTAAGGGAATGTGAAGTCAAGTAGACTTCAACACTTGTATTTCTTTAAAAAATACAAAAGCAAAAACTTTTATGTATTGGGGAAACGTACTAATATTCCAAATTGGGAATCTTTGGATAGTTTTCTGAATTTAATAAGTGTGACATGGATGCCATCTGAACGGTCTACAACCCGCTGCTTGTTTTGCCAACCCCACCATTCTACAATAAATACCCGACGAGGAAGTGGAGATTTCACAATTCATATAAGCCATATTTGTTGGCTTTGATTTTGGTTATCTCAGATCTTCTTTGTTTTGGTGAAGATGTCTTGCTGTGGTGGAAAGTGTGAGTGTGCAGGCAACTGCAGCTGTGGCAATGGCTGTGGAGGGTAACACACATCTTTATTTCATAGTCATTGTTTTTAATAAATTAAATATGAGAATAGAAAGAAAAAAAAAATTCTGAATAAATCAAAGTAGTTTTTGACATGATGCAGGTGTAAGGCCTTCCCAGAGAAGACTGTAGAGGGCTCAATTTTGGCAGGCACTGCTTCTGATATGGTGTAAGTTCTTCTTTCTCTTTTGGGTACTCACAACTTTTGGAATATTTAAAATCTAAAAGGGTTAGAAAGAAGCTTTTAATGGTTATTGAATGATGTGAATGAAAATGCAGGCATAATGAGGAAATGAGTGTGGCAGGAGAGAATGTGTGCAAGTGTGCAGGTGGGTGCAACTGTGGAGGAACCTGTACTGGCAATCCTTGCAACTGCAAATGATTCACCAATATATCATTATCTAGTTAATATCACTCTTGGTATATTGAACCAAGGTTTAAATATTATAATGTGAAGAAAAGTCATGCATGATGCGAGCACATGACTGTGTTATTAATATATAACTAGCTTTTAATCCATGACGATAATTGGGTGTCCTAAATGAAGTGAAATCAATCTCTTATTTTATTTTAAGCTTGGGAAATACGTTTTAGAGATAAATTTCTGTTTTATTTGACTTCAAGCTTCTGTTTTGTGCATCATTTGTCCATTTTATTGTTTTGGCAGTTTATTATACAGTTTTATTTAGACATATGTTATTATGTCTTCCTTCTGAACAAAACTATTCCATGATTAGCATCTGCTTTTTTAATGGGACAGCGAACAGCTTTCTGTACAAGTCTTCTAAGTGGTCGTGAATAATCTTTACAGAAAGGCACAGATTGGAAATTTCAACTCTCCAAATCTTCAACTATATAATTTGATTAATCAAAAGTGGAAGAATATGACATTTTTTGGGTTGATAAGAAATATTAAATGTATCTCCCTTTAGCAAGTTTTCACGGTCAAAACTCTTTCCATCCTTTTGGATAGAATTAATATAACGGCAATCTGTAACAAGAGATTAACACTAAAGGGATTACAGATCACACCCTTATTTAGAAGAAAATATATGTTTTCAACTGCACATTCACAGAAAAGAGATGCATGTTTTATTAAAAAAACATGCATTCAATAGCAATTTTTTTCAATTCGTGTAGAATTAAATTGACTATTAATTTATCTTCATATACAAATCCTATACATATCCCAATATGTTGTTTGATCATCATTACATGTTTCAAAATGAGGTGCATAGTGTTCCCACTATACACATGTTCCTTGAGATATGAGTAGTAAGACAAATAAATAGAAATGACATGTGAATATGAGATGAGTCATGAAATATTTGAAATGCTATTTATTATGCATTTCAGAAAGATAAAGGATAATTGAAAATAAAATTATTTTTATTGTTTGCACAATGTTACTTATTATTGTAATCTATGTGAACTTACATAATAATCTTATATGATAAATATCAATGATGCATCATATCCATCAATTTTACTCATAATTTGAGATGATTTACTGATTATTTCCATGATAGTTTTAGTTGTTTAAATATTATTTCTATTATAATGTTATATCTCAATTAAATCAAGTTTGATTTTGTCTCCCAAATCATGTTTAGAAAAGTTATTTTCTCCCAATATGAATAGGTTGTTATAGCTTCATTTTCTATTGGAGTAATTGTTGATTTCACTTTTACAATTATTACCTATATTTTAATTCCATGTTATTTCATATTAACATATAACCATTTTTTTTATTAAACCAATAATTAACCTCAAGTGTCTAAAGATTTTAAATGGATACAAAATTTGTATTTATAGTACTAGTTTTAAAACAAACTTCAAATAACTGAAACTACTTTTATAAAGTATTCTTATGTTCATATAGGATGAATTGAATTATCATTCAAAATTAATCACATTAGTAAATGCCCATCTCCAAAAATAATTTTTAAGATTTTATTTGGTGTTTCAAAATTCATCTCATGAACTACATGTATTTAGTTCTTCTACTTTCTTTTGTTTCTTGTTTTTTTGTTTTTGTTTTTTAACTTTAGTCAAGATTGACAATCACATTCAAAGGAATTAATACAAATTCAACCCTCTAGGAACACATGGAACTATTTTCATGTACTATGGTATGGCATTCTCAATAAAGAACGTTGCTCACAAGATTCATAAGAATCCCAAATGATAAATTCACTTAACTAAAATTTGATTTTAGTGTCATTTAGAATAGGCATAAAGGCACAACTTCCAACTTATACACTAGTTGCATAATCACAAAATTAAAAAAATAGCTCTTAAGATTGTACAAAATAAATGTTAAATAAAGGGTGAAACAAATTTATTCAAATTTAAAAAAAAAATTGTTTCCTTTCTCTATAATCCTTATCTTCTATTCTTAATAATTAGTAGAATTGTAATAACTAGATCAATTTAAGATTTGCATCACTATATATTTTTTTTTTTTAAAAAAAGGATAGAAGTGCTATAATAGAATTCAATTAACCTAAATTACTTTAACAAAGTATAGTTATGTTCAGACATTATAAACATACTTATCATTTAAAAGTAATATCACATTGGTATATGCCTATCCTTAAAAAAAAATCTCACTCAACAAGTATTCATGGTTTAGTCTTTATTCTTCATGTTAGTTTGAGATAACTAACCATTTCATTTTTTAGACTTATTTGGTGCTCTAATGCTCATCTTATGGACTACATCAATAATTTATATTTTTTTTTCTTTTTCTTATTTTTATCCACTCAAGATTGAAAATCTCATTCAAAATAATTGATATGAATCTCACTAAAAATGTTGTTTATGGGAGTTAAAGGAATGCTAGCTTATAAATTCACAAATAAAAATTTATTTTAGTATGATTCATACTAGACACACTAAGTCCTATCCCTTGAACCCTATATAGTTTAAACATTAACTTATCAAATAAAAATAGGTTTTATGATTTTACAAATGAAATATTAAATCAATAGTGAAACAACCTAGTTCAAAATATTTACTTTCTTCTTCTTTTTCTAGCATTCTTGACCTCTAATATTAACAATGGGTGGAATTGTAAATAATTAGATTGATTTAGAATTCATATCATGATATGTTTTCTTTGGGAATTATTTTATTTTTTATATTTAGTGTTTTACTTTATTTCATATTATGCAAATAGGATAGGATAATCTTGTTTAGGTAGTTGTCTTTTGTTAGGGTAGGTGGCATTAACATTGTAATCTTATGTCATTCATAAGTCTCCATGTTCATTGAAATGTGTTTTAGGGGACATCAAAGAAATTAATTAAATATTGACATGTTGCAATTATATTTTTAAAGAGAGGATTTAATTTTGGTGGAGGTTACACATCAAAATGGATAAGGCATATTTTCTAGGCATCTACTTTGGGAATATGAAAGGCAATGGAAGGGGTGACCAATATTGGATAAGAAAAAGTGTTCATTGGCGTTTCATTGGGGAGTGGTAATCTCATTAGAGCATCCAGAAAATTATGAGTTGGACAGGCTATGGGGAAAGCCCTCATGTTGGAGTCATGTAATTTTCATTTAATATTTTATCATAGATTTTGATTGTCCAAGAAAGGGGCATGTTTTTTTGTAGGTGGTTTTGTACCTCTCATTTTGGTTTACAATTTATGGTTTTAGCTGCCCACAAGTTCTATAAATTGGAACCATTGGATGGTAGTTTTATGTTGAGTTCTTGCAAGTAACAAGGTGTTGCCACATTGCTCAGAGATGAGTAATGAAGTGTATTATTGTGTACTCTCATTCAAATATTAATAATATGATTTACATCTTTTCTTGTGTGGGGTGTTTTTCTAAAAGGGTTTATCCATGTCAATTTTGTATCACATTTTGTTTGCTAATTTTTATGTTGTGATGAATGTTGCAGTCGCATGTTTAAATCTGATTTGGTAATATGATTTTTATATCTAAATTAACTTTCATAAGTTAATATTGTAGCTTTACTTCACCTTTTTTTCAATATTTGGTATTAGAGCTAATAGTTCTATTTAGAAGGGGACACCTTTCTCTTAAGTTTTAAAAGTTTTTTGGTTGTAGTGGGAGCTTTTGTTTTTGTGGTATATTGCATATTTATGAAGAGGATCGTATACCATGGATTTTACTTCTCACCAAGATATTAATAATTTCAATGGAATGAGCTACGAGATGTAGAAATTAAAGATGGAAGATCACCTAGAAGAGAGAGATCAATGGTTGTCAATTTCACAAGAAAGTAAACTAGCTGCACTATCTGATGAAAATAGGAAAAGTTAGACAAGAAAACACAAGGAACCATTCAATTGTATCTCATAGATTCTATCCTTTTGAATGTCTCCACAAAATAAACACATACGATTTATGGAAGAGGATAGTGATATATATCAAATTAAAAGTTCTTCTAACAAGTTGCATCTCAAAATATAGTTACATTCTTTAAAAATCAAAGACAGCAACTCTAATGCAGACCATTTGAATTCTTTTAATATGATTATGAATCATCTTGCACCTATACATATTAAATTATAAGATGAAGATAAATATATCTTGTTTCTTTATTCTTTTCCCAAATCTTAGAAAATCTAATTGTTTCCATAAGTAGAGGTAATGTATAGCCAAATATTGAAAACATAATTTCCATACTTATTTCAAAGGCGATGAGGAGAAATTCTATGAATGTTGGCTCCTAAGATGCCTTCTATGTTTGAGGAAGGTCTAAAGAGGAAGGGCCTAAAGGGGATAAAAATAAGGGTAATTCTAAAGGACGTGCTAAAACCCTCGTAAAGAGTAGAGTACAGTGTTAGAATTGTGGCAAAAGAGGGAATGAAAATGAGTGTAAGAAAAAGAAAAAGAATGTTGATTCGTTCATAGAAAATTCATTTGATGACGATTCTAATGCTTTGTTTATTTCAGCTAACTCTATTAGTAATGATGATTTCCTTATTGATTTAGGTTGCTCCTACCACATGACTCACAAGGAGTTGTTTACTACTTAAAAAGCAATTATGATGAGGGAGATGTTTTCCTTGGTGATAATAACAATAAGAAGATTGGTGGTAATGGAAAGGTAAATTTTTGTTTTAGTGATGGGAGATCAAATATCTTTATGATGTTTTACATATTCCAAACTTGTTAGAAATTTACTTTTAGTATCCTTGAGCTGAATGATTTTGGAATACATGTGACATTTGACAAGTTTGGTTGTAGGTTGGTAAGAAAGAGTTTGGTGATAGCTAAAGGATCTTGGATAGGGGGTTTTTTTAGGCTAAATGTATGCACTTTATATGTAAATCTTCTAATGTAACTAGCATTGAAAATGCATGTATGTTGTGGTACCATAGATTAGGCCACATTGGTAAAAAAAGGTCTTAAGACCATTCTTAATAAAAATTTGGTTCACGATCTATTTTATTTATCTAAATATGTGAAAATGATTTTTGTGAGCATTGTGTGCTTGGTAAACATAATAGATCTTCATTTCCTAATGGAACTAATAAGGCACAAAAGATTATTAGAGATCATTCATTTTGATGTATGTTGGCCAGTGGATGTTGACTCTTTGGGTAAATCATTTTATTATATCTCTTTCATTGATGATGTCACAAAATACACATGGATTCATTTAATGTGTTCTAAATTTAAAATTTTCACAATTTAAGGGATTTAAGGCTTTACTTGAGAAACAATCAGATTATAAGATAAAAGTGTTGATTTAACAATGGGAGTGAATATTGTTTCATGAAATTTGATGAGTTTTGTCAGCATGCAAATATTGTTTGGTAGAATACTACTCCTTATAATCACCAAAAATTTGCGGTAGCAAAAAGAATGAATCGAACCTTGTTGGAAAGAGCTAGGAGAATGTTGAGTGGTGCTAAGATTGATAGATGTATTTGGGCATAAGTGATTGGCATTTCTTTTTTATTTTGATTAATAGATCTCCTTATTTATCTCTTATTGATAAAACTCCTTATGAATTGAGCATAGATATAAAGACTTCTATTTCACACTTAAGGGTCTTTGATTGTAAGGATTTTGTTCATGTGCCTCAAGAGAAGCAATGTAAATTGGATTGAAAAACACAACAATGCATCTTTGTTGGTTATAGTGAGAATATAAAAGGTTGTAAAATTTGGAATCCTCTAACCTATAAAATAATATTTTCTAGAGATGTGATTTTTAGGGACTTTAGAGCTTACTTAAGAGAAGGAAAAAAAAATAGAAAGATAAGAAACACATTATTTATAGATAAATGAGTATCATCACGTATAAAATAAGGTAGTAGATCAATATAACATGGATATATCTTGAATCATAATGACATGTAGGAGGAATATCATCATAAGGCACAACAATGTCATGTGTATATAAAGAATGTGTACACTCTCACCATGTCATGTATCAAGTTTATTATTGGGAGGTATATCTATATCATACATCTATCCTTCATGACAGATGTATCATGAAATGGATCATGTGAAGTGAATGTGCTTAACTTATATAGAATACAATTAGAGTCAAGAAAACTAATAGATCACTCTCCATATAGGAAATATGTAAGATATAATGATCAAGGAGTGAAGTAAGAATATTCAATAGGGTAGGGAAGGTGATGATAAACTTCCTAAATAATGAAAATTAACATATATAATGATCAATTCCTCCATAGACAATATGATCCCTTTCATGTGATTAAATGTCATGAGTGCATTAAGGATAAAAAGGGTGGCATATCATAAATTATATAAAGATTTTAAAAATAAATGATGGAAGCATGAATAAATGATAAGGGTAAAAGACCATGATATTCCATGATGTAAAAACAAGGGCTTAGCCAAGGATGTATAGTTCACAAAAAATAGAAACTAAAAGCTCAAAAAACTTAGTAAGAGTAACGAAACAAAATTAAAAAATTATGTATTAATATATTTGTATCAAAATTTCAATTATCAATCAAATTAAAAATTTAATAAAGAGTTGGTGAAAAGGATATGATAATAAAAAACATAAATCTTAATATAAAAAGATATATTAATAAAGCACAATGATTTATTTTAAGTAGAGTGGATATAGAAATAAGATGTAATATTATAAAATTATAGAAATGAAAAACCTAAAGGTGATGTAAAACCCTAAAAATAAGGTTATAATGTGTGGATCAATGGGTTCTAAAGGAAAATATTTTTTCCTTACGAGTGATCTAGGATGATCTAATCAAACACATACAAATAAACATAACTAAGCATAGGTAATTAAATAAAAGTTGGATGTTAATACTCTTTAATACTTTAATATGAGAAATATAAATATAAATAAAGTGTATTTATGTCAACTACTTTAATAGCAGTGAAATTTGTAACCATGTACTTGAGTCAACTGTATAATTTTTAGATTATTATTCTTCACTTTATTTGATATTTTCTGATTTATTTTATACTTCTTGATGTTTGTAAGCACTTGTGTTATTGATAAGTACATTTATTATGTTGTACAATTGATCCATGAGAGCATTGTTCCTTGATCAACCCCTTTAAATTGAACAATATAAAAAACAAAAATCTCAATTCATGAAAATTATCCTTAATTTTTTTTAAATGATAAGTTCATTTTAGAGAACCAACTAAAATGTGTAGATAAAAGAAAATACCTTAATTTCCATGAAATTATAATTAATTTATTTAATTCCTTTAAATGCAAATCCATATCAACATATAGGAAATATTATGTTTGGCCATCCATAGAGAGGAAGGGTGAGGGATGCAAGTTGGTAAATTTTCAATTTAAAAATTAAATTAGGGAAAGATGATTCCATGACCAAGAGGATGACCCCATGATTGTGAACTAGTCTTAGGACAAAAAGGTGCTAGATCATAGTGGATAACATGTGCATATAAATAAATACAAGTATGAGAGTAATAATTAAGAAAATATAGAAAAGGGAATGTGAATACATGAAGAGGGACAAGTGGTTGGTGTATATAATTATATACATCAAGGTAGGTGAAAAAAATAAGGCAAGGAACCCAATTTTTTATAATATTACACCATTTTTTAATATGTCTATATCAAAGCACTTGCCTCAAAATATGCATAAAAATAAATGAGAAATGACATGGGTATGCCAATTTTTCTATTACACAATTACAAATTAAAATTAAAGTGTTTATATGTGTAGGTAGTAAATACAATAATTCTTAAAAAAATGTTAACATATTAAATAAGGTTCATACCTTTTCTTTTCTATTTATTTTCCTATGTGTGTATGCAATAGTTTCTATAGATATTAAAGAATGATATTCATATAGATATATGCTAGTATAGATATATAAATGCACTTATCTATGAGATGCATATAGCTATCAATCTCAAAGCACCTATCTATCTTATCTTACATATTTAATAAAGATGCATTGAGATTGACATATATCAATATTTTTTAAATAGACATATTTAAGATGTCTATATTAATTCATATAATCTATATTTCTTCTTAATTTTAATATCTAATCTTGAAGGTACCTTAGGATATGTTGTTTCACCATTGTGTTAGTCAATTTATAGGCAAAAGAAATAACAACCAAAGGGAAACTTAAATAAGAAAATTATTGTTTTGATAAATTAGGAAAACATGAGTGTCAATGTGGAGGTTTTATGTTGTATTTAGGAAAGAAATAAGACAAAAATAAAGTGGAAGTAAAAATGTCAAATAGAGGAAAGTAAAAAATTATTTAAAAAGAAATTATTCTTCAAAAGAAACTTGCTAATAACAAAGTGTAAGTAGTACAAGATTATTGATATTGAAGTTTAATAAGGAAGTGCTTAAGGAGATGGAGAACTACATTGAAATAGATCTCATTAGAAAATACAATATTTTAGGGCATTCTCTCACATATATAAATAAATGAATCAATAGAATTAGCATCCATTAATGGTAGCTACAATGATTATCTACCCTTATACATAGGGTTTCTTTGTGATCTACTTTATGATTTAGAAGAAGAAAATACAATATTTTAGAGGAATGAAAATGGTTTTGGGTGTCTACCATATTATTCCTAAATCTATGACATTTGAGCTTCAATTGATTCATATAAAAATTAACATTTTACTCATTAAATGGGTAAATATATCGAACCTTTCACTTTATTTTTGGTTGCATTATAATTTGAAAATGATAGGTGTTTATTTGAGAATGTTGATGATTCTATCTTTAAAAATCCATAGACATTCATTAACAACTTTAGTTGGATTTTGACATAGATGAATTTGAGAAAAGAGATTCTCAAAGAAATAGGGATCAAAGTAGGTACAAATACATGTTTCAAGCAATCGTTAGATTATGAGAAATCTATTTTCAATGTTTGAGTTTTTTTTGGGTAGGGAACAATGCTAATAAATGTAAGAAGGAAAAAAGACCCTATGTGTTATGAAATAACTTGCACAATAGAAGAATATGATATCGAATATGCTACAAATACTTGATAATAACTGAGAATAACAAGCCACTTCAAGGGGGAAAACCTCCAAATATCTCTAATGAGAACACACTTCACACTTGATGATGAAATAAGACTCACAACCTCTTATATATACCTATTTATGCCAAGGATATCACCTAGGCCGACTTAGACACACCTATATAAGACTTAGGCCGACCTAAACAACTAAATAACAATATACTAATGATAATATGACTTAATAGAGAGTTAAGATAGCCACAAGTCGACTATTCATAACCTGATGTACACTAATATTAAGGGCGTAGCATGACCCCCTTCTTCAAAGAAGCATTGTCCTCAATGCTAATCAAGTTTAGATTCTTTTGAATGAACTCCTCATCCTCCCATGTAGCATCTTCAATTAGAAAATATTTCCTTGTAATGAGGTAACTTGGAATTGTTGATGTCACCAGCTTCTTCATGCGTGTCTGGAAAATTAATTCAGCTCCAAGATGTGTCTTCCCTTTACATCAAGCTCTGATGGCAATGAATTTGTTCTTCCTTTACTTGAACCTTTTGATGTGTCATAGAGTAAGAGGTGAGGAATAATATATGGTACCCTTGCATTGGTTGAATAGATTGATTAGGAACTTCTTCTTCTTTCACTTCTTCTTTATTGTCTTTTTCTTTTTCTTTTGTATCTTCTTCGTCTTCTTCTTCTTCTTTGTCTTTTTCTGCTTCTTCTTCTGGTTACTTCATTAAATGGGTAAATCATTTGTTTCTTCTTCTATCTTGAGACCTCCTTTCTTGGTTTATTCATAAAGGTTTCACTTATATCTCCTCTTAGGTCACACATATCCATCTTAATTTGTCTTCCACCTTATTATTATGAGTAACATCCTTGTTGATGAGTCTTCGGAGTATTCTTTTTAAAAATCCTGTCATGATAGAAACCACTAATGTTGAAATAAATCACACAAATGAAACTTAAATTCTATGAAATTTTTACTGTAATCTCCTTTGGTATGTCTTCAAAAACCTAATAAAAATCAGACTTCAATTCAACAAGATGTAGATATGTAGATTCCAAAAAAATAGTGTAGAAACCTTAATTCTGCAATAAGAGATTCTTCAAAGAAATAGGGATCAAAGTAGGTACAGATATGCTCTTCCCAAAACACCTTGCCTCTATGGTGCCAAGATCAGCTTGTTATGAAATAACTTGCACAATAGAAGAATATGATATGGATGCAAATACTTGATAATAAGAGAATAACAAGCCACTATCCAAATATCTCTAATGAGAACACACTTCACACTTGATGATGAAATAAGACTCACAACCTCCTATATATACCTATTTATGTCAAGGATATCACCTAGGCCGACTTAGACACACCTATATAAGACTTAGGCCGACCTAAACAACTAAATAACAATATACTAATGATAATATGACTTAATAGAGAGTTAAGATAGCCACAAGTCGACTATTCATAACCCGAGGTACACTAATATTAAGGGCGTAGCACTATGTGAGGTCTATATGGTGGAAGGATGCTATTATTTATCATTGGTTAGTGATTTGTTCAATAGAATTGGAGCCTAAATAGTCTATCAAATAGTATAAAGACCTTGGAGTAGAGTAAATCTTAAAGTATAGGAAAGGAATTTAAGGGAGCAATTACAACATGTAGTAGACCTTTGTCAATCTTGAGTACAATGTTTGAGCTAATACTAGAGAGGAGACAATAAAATTATTAGAGCTATTATCCACAGATATAGAATAGTATTTAGTGTTGTAAGAAATAGAAAATCAAGATAAATTCACTTTTGAAGAAGATTTTACTTTAGAAGTTAAAAATAGTAAGAGGGGAGAGGAAGTAGAGAAATTTTTCTCCCTTAAAAATGAATGAATTACAAACATATAAGAGAAATAAATGTGAAAGAAATACAAATACATCTTTAAAAATAACTTTTAAATTTCATTACAAACAAACAAAAAATGAAAATGTATTAAATAGTGTTAGTAGTTTGGGTATTATATTCATTTTTATTTGAAGATTACTAATATATTTATTTATAGAATATAATTTTAGATATAATTTTAAGAATAAGAACCATAGTAAAACCTTATTATATTATTTATAAAATATATTTATTTAATTTTTTTTAAAAACTACTTTCTTTAAAATCTAAAATTATTTTTTATTATCATTATTTATTTTAAAAACATTCAAATTTTTATTTTCAAATTCTTCATTTCTACCATTAGTTCTCTAAAACAAATTATAGAATATAATTTAAAATGTTATTACAAAATAGAACACGCAATTTTTTAAAATTTAAATTGTTATTCAAGGGGTTGAACTTGGCTTCTCATAAAAGAGACCCAAATTCATTAAAATTAGTCTCATAATTGTACTTACAAGATCTTATATTGATCTCATATTAATACTTGTATGAAAATAATACTTATAAATGATTAAGACTATAAAAAATTAAATTCATTAGCGGATAGGCTATTTTACGTGGGGAACCCCACCGGGATTTCCAGCAGTCTGACGCCGGCAACCCGGTGGGGATCCCGGAGGGCCGGAACCATTCGGACCGTATTTGGACGGCTGTGCCTCAGGTCAAATCCTATGCCTGGAAAGCGACACCACCTTTTCCGTAATACCAGATGCATTGCATTGTGGAATCCCCTTGTACTATAATGCTCCCACCAATGTTCGCAGGATTGTGTTCGATGGCGTCTTTATTGCTAGAACCTTAGCAGCAGCCCAGATTCGAATCCAAGGCAAGACTGGCTACGACTTTGGTGCCATGGTGGATTGAGGCGTATGCAGAGAGAAAAAAGGCGAATTTACAAGGGTGGCGTTCTATGGCATTAAGGTCCCTGCGCCTGGTTTTTGAGTGTGCTCACTTGCCTCACGTTTATCTTCATGCTCAGCATGGAGCTTGCGTACAGGTTGGGCATTGATGGTACTGTTAACCAGGAGCTCAACAAGAGTTTGCTTGTCTGGCCTACCCATTAGGCCGCCCTGGTCTCCCGTTCCCACCGCCTTCGGGTGAATTTCACCCGGAATCTGTTATCTTATGCTGCAATCCAGATAGGAGAGGCAGAGGAGCGCCGACAAATTCAATACCTGCTGAATGTGCCCAGGTCCTCCTATGATGGTAAGGAGCGGCCGAAGCTTTCTCATCCGAGATATGTTAATTACTGGCCAGCGTTCCGCCGTGCCCTGCAATCATGGGTGCAAAATAGTCTCTTTGAGCCTACTGTTATAACCCAACTCCTTGATCTGGTAAAGGCCCCACTAGACCAGCACTACATTCACATTTGCCAGCGTACGCCCAGCCTGTGCCAAAATGAGAGCTTTGGGACAGGGTATGTGAAAGGAAGCAAAGGTGCGGAACGCGCTTCCAACACTAATCTATGTGAGAGAGATTAAGCAGATTCAAACAAATCTTAAACTGTTACAATAAAATATTAATACCATAACGCACAAATTTACTGGGGAAAACCTTTGCAGGTAAAAAACCCCACACCAAAAGCAGATACTTTGTATTATCAGTAACCAAGAATTACAATACAATAGCAGCACTATGCTTCTCCAAGTGTTCACCAATCTTCGACAAAAACAGGAATTATTCTGGCAGCATAACGTCTCAGAAATTATCAAGTCACTCAATCTGCACTCAATACACTATTTTATATTATATTATCTACAACAGCAAACTAGATTTTTATCTCTCATGCAATATTCGTAACACATTGAAAGTGTAAACTGAACTTCACAACTGATCGCACCCAATTGTGGAGAAATAAAAATCTTCACCGAAGTAGCAAGCTCGCATGAATGTGTTAACTGTTGTCTACGGTAGTTCCAAGACCATGCAACCACCTTCGTAAATAGCTCCACCGCTGATTTGTTTCATGCATTCTGTTCTAACAGTTAGCTCAAAGTCTCCACCGACTTAACTCATCCATTGCTAATTGTATTCATCTTATTGCATTCATCGCTGACTGTTTTCATCTTATCTCCTTATGCATGATCGATAGTTTCAATTAACTCCACTGTCACCATCTCATGCACCGCTAGAAATAGATTGACTCCATGCAATCACATGTTTTAGTCATCTACCATTCATGCAAACAGGTTGAGACAAACAGTTATCTCAACAGTATGAACATCCATCAAAGCATAAAGGATAGACGGTTTTTATCAGATGTTGTAGTTGCAACTGCCCTGGTAGACATGTATGCAAAATGTCGAAGTGTAGACAAAGCCCGTGAATTGTTTGACACAATGCCTCAAAGAAATGTGTTCACATGGAATGTAATGATCGCAGGATATGCACAAAATGGATTTGTAGAAAAGGCTTTACAAACTTTCAAGCAAATGCAATTGTCCGGTGTAAAGCCAGATTCCACAACCTTTGCCAGCATCCTCGCAGCCTGTGCGAAAATGGGAGCTTTAGAACAAGGTATGGACATCCATCAGAGTATAAAGGATAGAGGAATTTTGTCAGATGTTATAGTTGCAACTGCCCTGGTAGACATGCATGCAAAATGTGGAAGCATAGACAAGGCACGTGAACTGTTTGATAAAATGCCCCAAAGAAGTGTAGTGTCGTGGACTGCAATGATTGCAGGATATACACAAAATGAATTTGTTGAAAAGGCCTTAGAAACCTTCAAGCAAATGCAATCGGCAGGTATAAATCCAGACTCGACGACCTTTGCCAGCATCCTCCCTGCATGTGCCAAAATAGGAGCTTTGGAACAGGGAATGGACATCCATCAAAACATAAAGGATAGAGGACTTTTGTCAGATGATGTTGTTGCAACTGCTTTGATAAACATGTATGCAAAATGTGAAAACATGGACAAGGCACGTGAACTGTTCGACAAAGTTCCTCAAAAGATTTCATCTCATGGAATGCAATGATTGCAGGATATGCAGAAAATGGATTTGTAAGAAAGACATTACAAACTTTCTGGCAAATGCAACTGGCAGGCGTAAAGCCAGACTCCACAACCTATGTCAGCATCCTCCCTGCCTGTGCCAAAATGGGAGCTTTGGAACAGGGTATGGGCATCCATCAAAGCATAATGGATAGAGGAATGCTATCAGATGTTGCTGTTGCAACTGCCCTGATAGACATGTATGCAAAATGTGGAAGCATAGACAAGGCCTGTGAATTGTTGGACACAATGCCTCAAAGAAATGTGTTCTCATGGACTGCAATGATCGCAGGATATCCAAAAAATGGATTTGTTGAAAAGGCTTTGGAAACTTTCAAGCAAATGCAATTATCAGGTGTAAAGCCAAATTCCACAACCTTTGCTAGTATCCTCCCTGCCTGTGCCAAAATAGGAGATTTAAAACAGGGAATGGGCATCCATCAAAGCATAATAGATAGAGGAATTTTGTCAGATGCTGTAGTTGCAACCGCCCTGGTAGACATGTATGCAAAATATGGAAGAATAGACAGAGTCCGTGAACTGTAATGCCATAAAGAAATGTGGTCTCGTGGACAGTAAGAGCGTACATTACCTAGTACTGACCTAAATGTGTGGGGGGTGGGCATTTTTCTCTTTTCTGTGCCTACGTCTGTGTGTTGCTTTCGAAGCTCGGCCACCAATAGCCATAATCTTTCTATCTCCCCCGACATCTTTCAAGATTTGTTTATACTCGGCGCTGCCTGTTTGAAACAGATGTTTATTAAATCATTCAAGGTGTTTTATAATGATGAAGAGGAAAATGAACAATTGGGGAATGGTAACACGTACCTTGGGTGGGAACAAACGTGGTAGACGCAAAAGTGTCGTAATGATTCAACGAAGTCATTAATTTTATTAGTCTCTGCAGAGATTGTAATTTGCAGCAAAGCATATTTACTTCCTTTGATAATTGGGCAGAGACAAATTTAAGGTTTTTCTAATTTTGCAGGATAGATAATTGGTAGAGCAATATTTTCTAAATATCATCCGAAACCAGGCGATGTGAGCTTGTTAAGGATTTTTTACAAAGAAATTATTAAAAAATTGAAGTTTTTTAAAGGATTTTTTAAATTTTTGAGTTTTATATTTATAAATATTAGCAATCACATCATGGTGTGCAATGGGAATGCCGAAGAGGTGTGGAATGTCAATTAGGGAAACTTTAAGCTTATTTTTTGCATAAATTTGTGTATTACATGAGTTCAATTGGTTGGCCATTCATGAAATGATATTGTTGTGCAACAAAGGTCTCTAAAAATGAGTGAAAGAAAATCTTTCAATCAAGAAGACAATGAAGGTCTATGAAGAGGGAGGGGGAGAGATAGGGAGAGAGATGGATGGGTAGAGAGAGGGGAACATTTCTAGAGATGGAGGGGAAGAGAGGAATATAGAGGTAGAGATGAATATAGAGTGAGAGAGGAAGATAGACAAATAGATAGAGGTAGAGATGAATATAGAATGAGAGAGGACAAGGGAGACAAATAGATTAGATATAGATAGAGATAGAGGGAGAAATAAAAATAGAGAGATAGGGAGATAAAGGGGAGAGATAGAGAGGGATGGATAGAAAGGAAGAGATAATGAGATAAAGAAGAAGAGGAAGAGGGAGAGATAGAGATATAGAGAGATATATGGCAAGATAGAGTGATATAAAGATATAGATATAAGGAGATATAGAGAGAGGGAGAGAGAAAAAGAGAAAAAGAGAGAAAAATAGAGAGAAGTAGAGAAAGACAAATAGAGATGGAGAGGGATAGAAATAGGGGGAGAGATAGATAAATGGGAAGAGAAAGAAATAGATATAGAAATATATGGAAAGATAAAGGGAGAAAGAGGTTGAGATATAAAGATGGATAGGAGGATAGGGAGGGAGCAAGAGAAGGAGAGATGGGAGAGAGATAGAGAGAGGGAGGGAGAGAGAAAGGGAGAGAGAGAAGATGGGGAAGAGGGAGATATATGTAGAGAGGGATAGAGAAGAAGAGAGAGAGGGAGAGGGAGAGATATAGATAGAGGGTGATATAGAGAGATAGAGAGGGATAGGAAAAGAGATAAAGAGATAGGGAGATATACATAGAGAAGGATATGGATAGAAAGAGATAGAGAGATGAGTGAGAAGGAGATCGAGTGAGAAATAAAGATAAAGATACATAGTAGAAGAGATGGAGGGAGAGATGGAATGAATAAGATAGAGAGAGAAGAAGGGGGGAGAGGGAAAGGATATAGATGTATAAGGAGAAAGATAGGGAGATAGATAAAGAGAGATATAGATAGAAAGATATAGAGAGATGAGTGGGAGAGAGAGAGAGAGAGAGGTAGACATAATGAGATATAGATAGAGAGGGGGGAAGAGATAGGAAGATAGAGATAGAGGGGGAAACAGTGAGAGAAAGGAGGTGATAGAAAGAGAGATAGAGAGATAGAGATAGATGTAAAAAAGGAGAAAGAGGGAGTGTGTGTATATGAGTGAGAGAGATATATATTTATAAATAAAGAGGGAGGGAGAGGGGAAGAGAAATAGAGAGAAATAGAAAGAGGGAGTGATAAGGAGAGAGGGAGTGATAAAGAGACAGATAAGGAGAGATCCCCTCCAGTCTGACGTTGACGTCGACAGGGAGAATTTTACGGGAAAACAAAATCGGTCTGTGCCTATCGACTATTTTGTTGCTCATTGAATATTGTGCAACTGCTAGTTATTTTTAAATATGAAAAACTTGTATTATAACATATACCTTTAACTTTACCTTTACTTTTACCACGACATTTGTAATATTAAGTCGTTATAAAAGAAAGGTGTGAGCAATCATTAGAAACTAAGAACAATATCAAATCCCCAAAGCCTTTTTAAATCGACCTAACGTCGCCTGGATCGCAAATCTATTCAGAGTTGCCTTTCAAATTTCATAATCAGTTCATAGTTAAAAACGAAAGAGCAAAAGCGAAATTGATTCCAATCAACAATTTTCTTTAACCGGTTTAAGGGAATAAATAAAAATACTTTTTGTATTTGGAAAAGGTAATTAATATTCGAAATTGGGAATCTGTTGACAGTTCTTTGAATTTAATTATTATCATGTTCTACTTAATATCACCCTTGGTATATTAAACCAAGGTTTGAATATTATAATGTGAGAAAAAGTCATGCATGATGCCACCACATGACTGTTACTAATATATAGCAAGATTTTACTTCATGATTATAATTGGGTATTTTAAATTAAGTGAAACAAATCTCTGATCTGATTTTAGAGATGAATTTCTGTTTTATTTGAATTCAAGCTTCTGTTTTGTGCATCATTTATCTATTTTTTTTCTTTTGGCAGTTGTATTTAGACATATATTATTATGTTTTCCTTCTGAACAAAACTGTTCCATGATTAGCATCTGTGTTTTTAATGGGACAATGAACAGCCTTCGGTACAATTCTTTTTAATGTTTTTTAAATAGTATTGGTTGAGAACAATTTTTACAAAAAGACAAAGATAGGAAATTTCAACTCTCCAAATCTTCCTGTATCATTTGATTAATCAAAAGTGGAAGAATGACATTTTTTGGGTTGATAACCATCTCTACATGAATTTCTAAATATTAAATGTATCTCCTTTTAACGAGTTTTCATGGTCAATTTTTGACAATGGTTATAACAACACTCCCTATCCAACGACTAAAGCTAAAAGTGATCTATAGATCATGTCCTTATTTAGAAAAAAAAATATATATCAGAAACAATTGTTTTCAACTTCATATTCACACAAAAGCGATGATTCACAAAAATATGAATAACAATATTTGGAAGAGAAAACATGCATTCAATAGTATTTTTTTTCCAATTTGTGTGGAATTAAATTGATAATAATTTATTTTCATTTACATATTATATATGCAGTATTAAAAGATCTTAAATATTTTGTTTGATCTCTTTATCATTATTTATCTCACAATTGAGGTGCATGGTGTTACCTATTACATATGTGTTTCTTGAGATATGAGGTAGTGAGATGAATAAATATGAGATAAGTAGTGAAATATTTGAAAGGTTATCCATTATGCATTTCAATAAGATAAAAGATAATTGAAAATAAATAAAAATCTTATTGTTTGCATAGTGTTGCTCGTGGAACTTGTGTAATCTAAGTCTATTTACATACTAATCTTATACAAAAAATATCAATGGTGCAACCTATCCATCAATTTTACCAATAATTTGAGACAATTAAATTTATAGACTCTATCCCCATAATAATTTCAGTTTGTTTAAATATTTTTCTATTATAATGCTATGTCTCAATTAAACCAAGTTTGGTTTTGTCTCCCAAATTATGTTTAGAAAGGTTATTTTCTCCCAATATGAAAGGTTGCTATAACTTCATTTTCTACCATAGTCATCGTTGATTTCAGTTTTACAATAATTGCCTATATTTTCATTCCATATTATTTGACATTAACATATAACCATTTTCTTTGTTAAACCAAGAATTACCCTCAAAAGTCTAAGGATTTTAATTGGATTCAGAATTTGTATCACTATACATTTTTTTTTGTTAAAAAAATTTCAAGTATCTCAAATTACTTTCATGAAG
Organism: Sequoia sempervirens; assembly: GCA_007258455.2. Lineage (NCBI taxonomy): Eukaryota > Viridiplantae > Streptophyta > Pinopsida > Cupressales > Cupressaceae > Sequoia > Sequoia sempervirens. Next base: position 4,895 of record VDFB02279251.1, on the reverse strand, counting down.
TATTCTCACATGTTTATACACGATGAATTGAATCACCATTCCAAATTAATCACACTAGTACATGTATATCTCCTAAAATAATTTTACACTCAACATCCATTCTCGGTTTTGTATTTAGTATCCAAACTAGTTCCATATATATAGCTAACAAGTTAATTTTCTAAGCTTTTGTTTGGTGTTTCAAAGTTCATCGCATAAAGTATATAAATAATTCTTGTACTTTTTTCATTTTTTAAAAATTTAGTCAAGATTGATAATCACATTCAAAGGAATTGATGCAAATGTAACCCTCTAGGAACATGTGGCACTATATTGATGTATTTTGGTATACTATATCAATAAAGAGTGTTGCCTACAGGATTCACAAGATTCCCAAATGATAAATTCACTTAAGTCAAGTTTTATTTTAGTGTGAGTCATAATAGACACATAAAGTCCCAACTTCTATCTTATACATTAGTTGCAATGAATATTGAGCTTTGGGAGTTATTTCAAAGAGGTGGTTCACACCTTTTTTGAAACCATGCAAGGTTACAATGAAAATTTAACTTCTAAATTTGCTAACTACTGGTCTCAAGGAGTTGTCACCATTGGTGGTGTGAAGTTTAAGGTTTCTGACAAGATGATTTCCAAAGCCACAAGTCTCTCCTACGAGGGTGCCAAGGTTGAAAAAAAGAGTAATAAAGATTACAAAATGTTCATTGTTGAATTCTTTAGCAGAAAAGAGAAATTTTTTCACTTTCAAAATGGTTATAGTTGTGAGAAGCTTTCGGCTCCTTGGGCCCTAGCGATTCTACATTATATGAAGTACTTTATCCTCGAAGGCCACTTCAAAACCATGCATGAGTATTACTTTTGATTTTGAATCACCTCTACCACGGTAAGAAAATGAATCTCCCCTTCTTTCTAATTACCTTTCTTGAAGCCTACATGTAATTAAAGGTTCCTACCCCCTTTACACCAAGGCCTAATCATGTCCCTTTACAAATATTGTCTGGCGACTACCCCTCCTCTAATCCCACAGTTCATTTTGTTGTCAAAATTAAGCTTATTAAAGATAAACCCTCTTGGCCCCCCTTGCCCCTACTAAACCTAAACATTGCTCTATTGGAAAGGTGGATCTGAGCCCTAAAGGTAAGGGCCCTATTGAGATCCCTACCCTCCAACTTGAGCCTCTTGACATCTCACCTGCCAAGAAAATAAAAACGGTTCTCCCCAATATCAAAGACAAATTTAGCATGGAAAATCTCCCAAGAAGGCTGAAAGACCCAATCTGGATGAAGGTGGGGCTATAGAATTTTATGATCCTGAGGGGTTTAATAATTTAGCTATGGAGTCTACTCCTACTAGCATCAAAGGTTCTGGTGGGAACAAGTCTACTAGACTTGCTAAATCCCTCTATACTACTAACCCTAACACTTCCAAAGGAAAATAAATTTAGGAGATGATTAAGTAGGATGAGTCAGATGAAGAGGATTTCCTCCCTCAAGTTGAGGAGGGCTCATAGGAGGATGAATCAAACCATGACTTGGATGAGATGCAAGAAAATGAACCTAATCAGGAACAAGTTGTTGTGGATGATGATGATGATGTTGATATCAGCTATGACCATACTTTTGAGGTGGCCCCAGAGGAGCAAAATTTGTCTAACCCTCCTCCCCCTAGCCCTATGGACAACATTAACCATAGGGAGAATAATTTCCCTCCTTATAGTCATGCCCACAACACTAATGATAAAGATGTAAGGAGGTCATAAAGAACCTACAGAATTGTGTGCTAGAGCTAGAAAATCTAGTTTCTAATATTCTTAATGACATGTTTACTCGACTAGAAAATACCTTCCAAAGATTATAAAGTTGACTCATGGCAATATGGAGAAGGTTGGTATGGGTATTGTCTCTAGCGGCTTGAAGATTAACAAGTAGAAAAAGAAGCGAGCTAAAGATAATGTGGAGGAGACTATATGCAAGTAAACAATGTTATTGAATAGAAAGATAAGGAGGAATGGTAAATCTCTCTTGATGCACTCCTAGATGATTGGGACCTAATTTTTTAGTTGGTTCTTTTGTTTTATTTTTTGTTCTTTCTATTTTTTTCTATTATGCTATTTTGCTAGGCCTACGTGTCCTTTGCTATTTCTTCATGTCTACATTCTCATTTGTTGTATCCTTAATATTCTTTTTATGTTCTAAAAACATTCAAGATTAGGGCCCTTTCCCTGCTTTTATAATAAAAAACAAACTATTAAAAACAAGTTGTTAAGATTATGCAAATAAAATGTTAAATCGAGGGTTAAACAACTTAATTCAAAATATTTTTAATTGGTCATTTCCTTTATCTATGATCATTATCCTCTAGTTTTAATAGTGGTATATAATTGTGATAATTAGATTGATTCAATATTTGTATCACGATATGTTTTTTTTCATAAAAAGTTGGCTAGTAGTTTTAGAATAGAATCCAAGTAACCTAAATTACTTTAACAAAGTATGGTTATGCTCATACATTATAAATTGAATTATCATTTAAAAGTAATGTCGCATTGGCATATGTTTATCCTTTAAAATATTTTTGCACTCAATATTTATTCATGGTTCAATCTTTATTATTCATGTCCATTTGAGATAACTAATAATTTCACTTTTAAGGCTCTTAGTTGGTTCTCTAATGTTTATCTCATATACTACATCAACAATTTTTATATTTTATATTTTGTTTATTTTTATCCATTCAAGATTGACAATTACATTCAAAGGAATTTATACGAGTCTCACCCTTCAAGAAAAAAAAAATATTCTATCTACACTGTATAATTTTATCTTCTTAATAAAAATGTTATTTATGGGATTCATATAAATTCCAATTGATATATGCACTTAAATAAAAATTTATTTTAGTGCATGATTCATACTAGACACACAAAGTATTATCCCTTAAACCATATATATTTTAACCATTAAAACTTATCAAAGAAAAATAGATTTTGGTGTGGTTTTTTTCTTTGCATGTGCCTCGAGCCTTGTGAACTGGGCTTCACTGAAGGATGACGAAGGGGGCTACGTCCCCCCTTGTGCCACCTAAGGTGGAATCAAGGGTTGGTGAGGCTAATAAACCTTCTACGAAAACTTTCAAGGATGTTGTGGTTGAGGAAAGAGTGTGCATCTCGCCAAAGGCTAAGTTTCTGGTGTCAATCAGTGTCGAGGTAGTTGCGGGAAGTAGGGATGGAAGGGGACAAGGTAATCCCCCTTCTGAATCTTTTGATTCTCTCACATTCACCCCAAACCCTAGTATATGGAAATTTATTGATAATGAATGTTGTAAATTAAAAGATATAGCTATTTTCTTTGTGTCTATGGACATCACAAAACTCTTGATCCATAAATATTTAGATGAATTTCTTAATAATATCTATTTCAAAAAGCTTTGAATCCAATTTTCACTATGTAGAATGATATAAAAAGGCCTTTTTAAAAAATTTCTTAAAGAAAAATGCATGCAAGAACAATAATTAAATAGTAGGATGATCCCACAATAGTGGTTTACAATTTTTGGCCAAACTGGACATTGATATTTTTTTTTTAACAAAATCTCCACATTTAGGCACCTATAGCGATTAAACCGTGAGGAATTTGAAGATGATGCAAACTAGAGTCTTGTCATATTTTGTCTGTAAATTATAAAAATATTTTTTTCAATTTTTTTGGAATCAGATTGCACTTCTTTTTCCATCTCCCACGAAAATTGGTTTTTTTCAAAAAACTGCATTTTTAAAAAGTGGCGCACACCGTATAACGTATAACTTTTTTTCCTTCAAAGATAAAATTCCAATTCTTTCAAATTTAGATTTCTAACTCCGATATCTAGTGCTTCCACTTGGTTAGATAGTTTTTTATTGAATATTTTTTCTTTAATCAAGTTTCAAAGTCAAATCAATTACAATTCAGACATAACACAACCGTATAATGCATAACTTTTACTGTATCTATCGAAATTATTTTATTTTTTTTGTTGGATCAAGGACTCCAATATCTAGTGCACTCATATTTTATTTTTATTTTTTTGATAATCTTCTATTTTTCCACTTGTGCAGAATAGAGAGTTTTGTTTTCAGTGAAAAACATATATTTAATAAAACTTAAAAAATAGATAGATAATATAATCAAAACATGTTAAAATTATATTCATTGGATAGCTCGTTTTGAGGGGAACCCGATACTAGTTGGGTTTTTGAGATCTCCTCCATTTTCATTCTCAAATTGAGCTTTGAAGTGCAAAATTCTCAGCAATTTTGGTACCTTAGGAGGCAAGGGTGAAAAAACAATGGTTCAGCTGAACAGGTGTTCGGTCAAAGAAAATAAAAATGTTCGGTCGAATAGGGGTTTGCCCAAACCCATGTTCGACTGAACCCACTACACATAAAATAAAAAAATGATTTTAAATGGGTTCGACCGAACATTCTAAAGATGTTCGGTCAAACACCTTGATTTTAATATTAATATAAATATTATTTATATTCTTTTTAAATGATAGCTTAAGAGAAAGATTTTTGCCGTAGAATACAATCAAAATTTTAAGAAGATTGTAAAAGGAGATATTTTGCATAAACTGTCAAAATTTCTATAGAATTATAATGATATATATGTTTGATTTATATATAATTTTACATACACTAAGGTATATCATAATGTTTTAAGGGCACCCTTGAATAGATAACCGTAATTAAAAAATTTGTTGACAGGAAAATTCGACCATCAAATGTAATCCTTGGTAGGACAGAGATACTTCAGAGAGAGAGGGGGAGGGGAGTGGGAGAGAGATAAAGGGTAGGGGGTCCTAGGGATTAAGGGTTAAGGGTAGAGGAGCTCAAGAGGGAGAGTGGGTAGGAGGGAGAGACT
>VDFB02279250.1:0-25006 GCA_007258455.2 Sequoia sempervirens | reverse complement strand
GATTGAGAAAACTCCAACTGAGGATAATACTCGTGAACACGCTAAACACTAAGAGTGCCATTAGTTTTAAGAAGTCTGTAACTACCTTGAAATGCAACCAGGTAAACCAAGTAGGATATCATATGAAACTCATGATACTTAAGAAAATTAGTAATTTGCTAATGTAAGCAATCACTAATCAGCATAGCCCAATCAAAACGCTCTGTACGGTCAAGAATTTTGGTAATCAGGTAAAACATCCATGAACGGAAAGTGTTGGCATCTGATTGACCGGTAACTCGGTTGAGTAAAGTTATCAAAACAACAACTTCCTCTTTGAATTCACCACGACCAACCTTCTTAGGCAAGTTAGTTTTCTGCACTGTCAACCATTTTTGAGCAACCTTCCTCTGTGAACGTTGTGGATCAGCATCCCATATCTTCTCACAAGCTTCAAGAACAACAATAAAGTTATCTGAATGAGGAGGAATAGCAAAACATTTCTCTATGTCCTTCGGCTTGATACTGCAAACAATCTTCCCATCTGCTGATCTGATTTGACGTGATGATGAGTCACAATGCTTAATGCAAGCAAGAACGAACTCAAGATCGAAGGTAGTAACAGGAATAGATGCCGCTGCCAGCAACCCGGAACGCTCAAGATTCTTCAACGAATTGCTGCTCACTCCCTCCAGACTGCTCAAATTTACCACTGGATAAACATGATTCAAGTCTGTGTCTGAAGTTTTGATGAAATTATGTGTGAGAGCTGATTTCACCTTGTAATCAATGAGATTGAACTGCATTTTGAAAATGATGACTTTTGACTGTAAAGTCGAATATATCTGAAGAACTTTCTGAAAACCTCTAGACAAGGCTAAAAATAGCCTCTGACGAAAGAAATTTTCGAAGTTTTTCTGGAACATGGGTTTTGTGCACAACTGAATTCTGAACAAACCCAGATAGTTGGATTCTCGAAAAAATGTGTTTTAAGCCCTCATGCAAAGAGATCTTCGGAAAAAGGCACAGAGCTTCAGAATGAAAGCTAGGGGCGATTTTCTCGAAAAAATCTAAGACGTGGGTTTTGCTGCAAACGCTGAAATATGCGAACCCTAATGATCAGATTCTGAATATGTGTTGAATTTCTTTGACATGCGAAGAAAGTACCTAAGGTGAGAAATAGAAGAAATAAGACAGAAGATAGAAAGTTTTGCTTGTCTGCTTATGAAAAATCTGCCAACCTCTTCTCTAGAACTTGATGAAACCTGCATGCAAAGTGAAAATAAAATCTAGAATCTCCTTCCTCTGAATAATCTGAACTCGTTGCTATGAAGAACGCTGAATTCGGACACCTGAATCACCTTTAGCTTGCTGGTCGCTCAAAAAGAATATAAGCTTCAGAGCAAAAGATGATGAAATAATGGACGCCATTCTTGAAATATATAGATTTTCATCTTCAAAATTCGCACTAAGCAAAGAATTCATGGAAAATGGCGCTTTAACTTCTAATTGGACCTTATCACAGTTAACTGAAACTCAGATATGCTAAATAAATGGCCATGCATTAGGGTTTGCCCTTCAAGTCTTCAGTTCAACTAAACCATGCGACTTTGACTTTAGTTAACAATCTTATCAAGTTCGCCATCCTTCACATTTACTTTGGATTCACAAATTTAACCTAAGGCGTCCCTTTTGATAACTTCAGTTAACAATCTTGATTGAAATGAGAAATTCGCCATCTTCATGCAATAATCATGTTCTAAAAATAGCGACCCTTTTGGAACTTGAGTTGGCCTTCAAGAATGCGCCAACTTCACATGCTTTAATCAGTAAAATCTAAATATAGCAACCCTTTTGGAACTAAAGTTGCCATCCCTTGAAAAGTGCGTAGCTTCACCAATTCATGCTTCACTATTCAAACCTAAATATGGCGACCCTTTTCATGACTGAAGTTAACAACTTCATACGCCATACTTCACAAATCCAATGCTTCATGCTTCACAAATTAATGCTTCATCAAAATATGGCGTCCCTTCTTGAACTTCAGTTGACATTAAATGAAGTGTCATCTTCACTAAAATCTTCACAATTGCAACCAAATTCGCCATGCACGTGAACTCTAGTTGACATTCACTGATAATCTTCAGTTAAGTGAACATGCAATCAAGTTAACTCAACATGCAAAGGTAGTTAACTGAACACGCAAACTAGTTAACTCGACATGCAAACTGAAAGATCACTCCACATGCCAATATACGAACTGAAGATGACAACCCAGAAAATGTTTAGTCTAATCAGCTGTAATCCCAAATATATACCATTCAACTCAATTTCTAAAATCCAACTTTTGAACCTCGTTAATTCCAGACTTAGCCAACGGAAATTTAAGCTAAAGTCCTCCATTTGGGACTCTGCTCATCTTCTCTCACACTGTTGACTAACTTCTCCATTGGTCGGGTCGACAGTGCATTGTGAGTCAGAAAATCATCAAAAGATATCTTGAGACTGAAAACCATAAAACTAACATCTGAAGGCTCAAAAATCCAAGCGCCCTTTTCAAAAGCTACGCTTTTCCTCAGACTTAGTCAAATTTTGACTTCTGCATTTCGAACGAAGGGAAAAATAAATTCTTCATAACTTCTGTTTTATCAACTTTCAAGACTGGATCTCAGGTTCACTACGGAGCTAACCTCATTCTACACGACAGCTGCAAAGGCACATTTCCCAAGAAAACATCATCTAAGGGGTGAAAAACAAGGGGCGCCTTTTTAAAAAGTTGCTCTTTTTCCTCCAGACTTAGCCATTTTAGGAACTAACTAAAATAATACAAAAACCTCGACTGCAAGCTGCTGAGACATCTTCTGATCTGACGGAGACAGGCAATGGAAAGCTGAACGTAACACGAACACATTGAATATTTGAAATCATCAGAAAGAAAGCATTAAAGGCCTGAAAAGCTTAGGCGCCTTTCTCAAAATGTGCTCTTTTGCTAATTTCCTTGGTATTCCGACTAAGATTTGACCCTATGTTTGACCTTAGGTTCAGGCACTTCAGCAACTCAGATTCACCCACTGACGAATGCGTCGCGAAGCTCGAACAAAAGTGAAATAAACATCTTGGCTGGCATTTAGCCAAAAACCTTCAATTGGCACCTCAAAAAGATGGGCGCCTTTCTGAAAAGCTGCGCTTTTCTCCAGTGTTAGCCAATTCTCGCCTTCGCTTCGTCTTGCACTGTATCTTTCGTAACTTGCTCGAAACAGGTCCGTTTGACAGGCTTGATAGCTCACTGCGAAGCTGACGTGATGCCGGACAGAAGTCTGCTGGAGGTGACAAACCCTAAAAACAGGATCTGAGCCCCTAAAAGATAGGGCGCCTATTTGAAAATGTGTTCCCTTCTCCAAAGATAGAAAATTTTGGCATTTTTTGTTCAAATTTTCACTTTTCTTAAATCTCTTCATTAACAGACTGACATGACACTGATACCAACTCCATATTTGAAAACCCCAAAAACGACCTTCTGACATCACTTTAACAAGATTAAGACTCAATTAAGCAAAATGCCTTAGTGAAGCAAAAATTTTGGTTTTGGGTACAACATGCCTATTCACACCAAAGCCATGGCTAGAACAATCTCAGGTGTACTTTGTAGTTTGTACCCCAAGTGGACACAATTCATGTGACCGCTTCTCCTATGTCCATAGCTCACCAAACCACCTTCTTCTTCCTTGAGTGATCTCCGTCCCCTTCCCGAGTCTCACATAACTGCTTTATATAATCTTCAAGGGGTGGTTTCTAAACCATCACACCCTTGCACAAAGGTTACCTTAAAATATTATTTTATAAATACAATTATTCCTCCCTTTTAAAATATTTTTCATAAATATTCTTCTTTAATCTCATTTTTACCAAAGGATCATATTATCCTTTACTCTTCTATCTCCTTTTGTTTCTTTCAAAACTTTTTTCAATTTGGAGAAAAAATTTCATAACACAAAGGCTCTTCTACTATGATAATATTTAAAGATTACCAAGAACAATGAGTTGTTATCGATGCAATCTATCCCTTGCTCCATCCAATTGCATGGGTGCTTGTTTCAGCCTCTTCACCCAATGAACCCTATGTTACCAAGTTCAACTATTTCACCTAACGTATTTGTTAGTTTTGCTACAAGGTCAAGGTGGACCTAGGTTTGCCCATAGACTAGCTTGAGCACCCCGAGATCTTGTAGGTCCATCTAAACCCAGTCCATACCCACAGAAACACCAAGAAAAAACATTGAAAAACTTTTAAAAGATGATAAAATGGATTTTCAAGGGCCAACCCAATTAGTGCCCAATGTGCAAGAATGGTAATTAAAAAAAATATCTAGGCAACTATGATCCACAACTTTCTTTTATAAATTATAAGTAATACTTGGCCAACTCATTGGAGACAATGTGTAGACAAAAAAATGTTAAACTTGAAAATCAGACATTGTAAGTTTGTATCAAACACTTCCAAAGATTAATTAATAGGATTTAGATGCTTGTAGTTTTCTACAAGCAAACGAGTGGTCACCATCAAGATGGAGAAATTCGCTGCATTGTTCCCGAGCGGAAATAATTTGATGTTTGCTACATCATTGAAATTAGTGACTTTGGTAACCAACAATAATAATAACAATGCCAATAGGATCTCCTGAAATTGCAAGGGGTCATTCAATCCCCCCTACTAGACATCATTTTCATGTTGTGCAGCTTCATTTCATTCATGTGCTTCTTTTCCATCTACACCCACCACTAAATCACTAACTAGGATGGTAAGCACATGATAATGATAATAATATATGTATGTCATGCCTTAGGAAGAATAAGCTTTCTTCTTTCTTTGCTATTAGGGTTTGAAATACAGTTTTCTTATTATGACATTATAACACATCATTGCTTTCTATTTTATTTATATTTTTATATTTATTAATTACAAATTTATATATGTTTATAAACTTAGTTATAATAAATATAAATATAATATTACAAAATTATATATTTATATTCTAGTATATAACTATATTATATTTATATATGTTAACATTATATATTACAATGCCATAGACAAATCCAGGGAAAAAATCCACCATAAGGCAAACCTTAAAACCGAATCCATACCCAAACCTAGAGGCAAACCAGCAACTTAGAATGAACCAACTGAATTCTCCTTATTATGATCAATCCAACATTTAATTTCCTCTCCATGTGTAAGGACATACTTCCCACCTCTATTTATGGTTAGTGTTCATGCTCAAGCATCCCCCTCAAGCCTAAGAAGGATCCCCTGGAAATCGAAATGGAAAAATTTCTTTTTTTGTTTTATATTATATTCTGCACAATTGGGGTCATTTTCAAATCTACAAATTTGACCCAAGTCACTTCTGCATGTATGGGCTTGACCTTACAAGTGTGGATTCATCCCATAGACGAAAACAACCCTACAAATTCTAGACTATGTTTGTTGATGATCTCTTCACAAATTCAATTTATTGTTCACAAATTTATCTACATATTTACATTTTTCATAATCCAGATCAAGCAATGCAACAAAGTTTTGAAAACAATATACGGATGCAAGCAAAATGTGTTAAGCTCAATCACTATTTACAAAAGCAACAACTTATCTGAGACCGTATTGCATAGCAACAGAAATCTTGCCTTAATTTGTTTCAATTATTCTGAGAATTTAATTAAAATAATATCATAAAACTGTAAATCTTGTATGCATTGCAAGACATATGTCAACTTTGACTAGTGAGCAATTTATGTGATAATGTTCTATGATCAATCAAATTTCAAGGAGAAAGTCCAAACATTTTGTAGATTCAGTTATGAAGAACTAGACCTTAAACCAATTATGCACAAATCTACTTTAACCAAAAGCACACAGATAGGAATAAAAGAAGTGAAAATCATAGGTAAACACAATTGATCAAGCTGAGTCCATAAAATGCTCTTTTGAGTGGATTTAAGTAGGGCCTTTCACCACATGTTTTTCTTATCTTATTCCAATCCTTTTCTTCTGAATGAAATTATATTGATGTCCACAAATTACCAAATAAATCGAAGGAACTGAAAGCTACAATAAGTACAATAACAAAGGACCAAGGCAAAAGAGGCCATAGGCACTACAAAAAATGATGAAGCAAGAGAAGTTGGAAAATGTACACTTGGGAGGGTTAAACAAAAAAGAGTAACCCCCAAAATAGCACAGTTATAAGTAGACAAGAGGAGGAGGACCCGCAAAGCAATAGTATCAATGTCAATGCCCTAGGACATGTTGGAGGAGATAACATTATCATCATTGATCACTAGAGGAGTATAGGACAGACAATCCTAGGAGGCATTTGATTTTGTATAGTATCTCCTAACATTCAAATCCAAAGAACTATTGGTAGTAGGAAAAAAACTAGTAATGGGAGCTTGCCTCTAAGATTTGTGTTGTGGAAGAGTGGTGAGAGAGCCCCCAACATTGAGAACAGAAAGAACCACCACCATTATGTTAGAAATCTGAAATAGATTGAATAACCCAAGGAACTTTATAAGAGAAATTCAAAGTTACATAAATTAGAAAAACATAAACAATGCAAACCAGCAACTCCGAGAGATCTGCAATGTCAGGATGACAAAATTGCATTAAGATCTTCCAAGATGAAAAATACAAGCTAGGTAGTGAGTTTATATAGAACTAAGGAGAGGATGGAGGTGGCAAATCAACCAATAGGAATTAACCACCAATATTAAATAAAGTGATGAAAAAGTAAATACTCCACTCTTTAAGGGTGGAGACACCTCATCACTTTATCTCCTAGTTATTAAATAATAAACTCACTTTATTATCCTAAGCAATCTTAATAAAAGTATAGAAAAAACCTACGACTAAGAGAAAATAAATTATCCCACTAGGAAAATAAAAACCTACACCAACACATTAGAATGAGAACTAGAGTGTCAAGGAGTCTTAGTCATATTAAATCACAAGCATGAGCAATGCCCAACAAGTTTGTCACCTTTCATACATAAATCAATGGTATTCGAAGAGTGAATAATGGTTCCAATATCCACGACAAGTTGAATGGAAGAGGCAATCAATCAAGTAGATCTAGTATCACCACACAGATATCTACACCTAAACATAGTGACCTCACAAAATAAAGGAAACCAAGCACCTTTGATCAAGGTTGTGAAAGGAGGATAGAGAACAGCCAAAATCTCATATAAACAATAGTACCTCCCACAGATTACATTCTAGACAGCACACTAGAAAATAAAATGCTTTTCAAACCCCACCTATAGAAGAGAACAAAGGCAGAAAAATCTCACTTTATAATATGATGGTCTATCTTAACAAGAGGTTGATGAGAACACACCTACAAATGGCCAAGGAGTATCTTCGAACCATGAGACTAATGATGTTGAAGATAGATGGGTTGAACAATGGACCCATCCACAACCTAAAAGAAAAGCTCAACATAGAAAGCTTAGTTGAGGTATAGAGAATTCCAAGAGGAGGTCCAAGTAACCTAGATACACTAATGTTGAAGTCCTCTCTCATGGAATGATTGAGCACCTCTTCCCCTACAAGAAGGTGACAAGGGGAACATGAGGAGTATCAAAAGGGAGGAAGTTGATCCACACAAATTCCAATGGATTGGAAGAGCAAACAGACCTAAGAATAATAGGCATGCCTTAAGTGTATACACTAAATCACCAGTTCTGATTCAAGCAAAAGTATAGGGGTTCAAGTACGCTGGAATGGTAAATTTGTTTTATAGGTTGGGTATGTTTTGGGTACTTCTATACAAAAAATTGATAAAAACATTAGTCTATACATATTTTAATCTAAAAATGGGAATAAAGTTCAGATAAGTATATAATAAACATTAACATGTGTAATAACTAATATAAAATTTTGTGGAAATTCATTATAATAATAATACATTATTATAATAATGATATTGTATGCAACCAATCTGAATGGCCTTGTAATAATACATTATTATATGAAACCAATATGAATGGTCTTGTAATAATACATCATTATATGATAAACTTTATAAGATTGTATGCAACCAAAACACCATCATCTTTACACACATACTCATCAGCCATTATTGAACAAAGGAGTAAGTAGAAGAAGGAGAAGACTAAGGGAATAATGCCTTCTACAACATTCTTCTTGGTTTCTTAGTGTCTTAGAATGCATGTTGGCTATATGCTTACCACTTCCAGCACTCAGGCAGGGAAAACATTGAGTTATGTTATGTAGATAATGGAAACAACCAAAGGCAAGAGGGGAAGATGTAACAGCGTTATATGTACAAGTTCCCACCATTAACAGAGAAACAAGTTTGTAGCAGCAAAGTACAGGGACGTTTTATTAATTATTTCCATGAAATGTGATACAGACAAAAATTAGAGTGCAAAGGAACAGCCAAAAAATAAAGAAAATAGTGAAAAATAATTAAAAGGCCACAGTTCGCAAAGGGTTTGCTTTGGACATGAGATTTGGATTCTGGATTTTCCCAGGTATATCAATGGGCATACCCAGCCAAATCCAAGGTCAAAAGTCTGTGCTTCCTACATCCATAATGGACCAAACCGCAAACCTGGACCCAGATTCATGGGATCTTCTGAGCAAACTGATAACTTAGGGTATATACCATAAGACATAACCTCTTCTATGGTATCCTACAATGTTAAGGATAATAGGCCATATGGAGTGTCATCCCCTGCCAAAATGCCCAAATCACTGCATATTAAATCATTGACTAGGCAATATCATAAAAACCAATGCAAGGAGGCGCTAGCAATATTCATAAGGGAGCGACAGCAAAAGAGTTTAATTAAAATAAAATTATATTTTCCAAGGGTAGCGATGGTGAAAATTGGTGACTCTTTCACCAATAATGTATAAAAGAGGGATCATTCCATGAGAAGAAGGGATGAAAAAAACAGTTAAGAATAAATATCATGTGGCTCCTTCTAATGTGAATGGTTGTGACTCCTTCAAATATGAAAGGTTGTGATACCCTCAATAATAAGATATAAAAGGGAGATCATTTCCTGTGGAGAAATCATCAATGGGGAATGAATCAATCAATCAATTTGGAAATAAATTATTATTATCAAAAGGCAGCAATGAAGGGTGGTGACTCATTTATTGTGAAGGGTAGTGACTCATTCAAGAAACGGATATAAAGGAAAAATCAGTTCATTGACATTCAATCAATAATCATCACTCATCTATCCATCAAGAAATCAAGCAATCAAAATATCAAAAAAATCAATCAAGAAAACAGCAATAACTCTATCAATACATCAAGCAATCAGTCTTGAATTTGAGGAAGTGTCTTGCAAATAGAGAGGACGAAAACCCTCCAAGGTGGACTAAGATTTTTAAGGATGAAAACCCTTGAATACTCTTGGCAAGTTAAGGACGAAAACCCTTGATATTGTCACTGCTGGGTTAGGGATGAAAACCTCTAATTCAGCAGATTTGAAAGCACTTCCAAAGAATTTCAAGATTCAATTTATTTTCAGATTTATGTTACGAATTATTAATCTGAATATTATAATAAATTCATAATATTTGACAAAGGCATTATCATTACAGTTTGAAGGAGAATTATTGCAGAAAATCAAGATAAGTTCTATTTTTCAGAATTATTGCATAAGCTATAAATCTAAATATTATAATAAAATTTCATCATTTTAGATAAAGTTATATTTATAAATATAATGCAATTTTAATTTTAAGTTGGAATTATTATTTTAGGGGAAAAATCAGGAACGTTCTAGAAAGGGACATTACATGGAGCAAGAAAAATATCACATATTGCTTACATTCCTAATTTCTGTCAATGTTCATAGTCCATGTGTATCAACTTTGTCTGCAGAAATAGAGAGAGTGGAAAAACAAATAAATTTGAACTTTTGTCTATGAGATATCACTTTAGAATTATTCCAAAACCTTTGAATAAATTGAACCAGCAAACTAGACAATGCACAACACAGAGAACAAGAGCACAAAAGCAACAAAAAGATAATGACAAAATGGAAATTTTTGGAGAGAATGATTAGCTCACAAGGGAAAAGATAAATGGATTCCACGGTAATTTACTTTAAAGACTTTCAATGACATTCTCTGTTAAAACCTATAATTTTACATTTATTAAAAAAAGTACAGGATAAAAGCCTGTGTATACGTTGGCTTCTTGTCCCTTCTAGGAGAAGAAGAGGAACCATCTAGGAGTGAACCCCAACATCAGCAGGCATTCTAAAATTCTCTAAAAAGTGTCTTAACACCTACCAAATAGATAAGTCATCCATATAACAGGAAGACAACTATTAGTGCCATCAAAAAGTCTATAGAAAGATAAAAATGCCTTGGCCACATTTGCACATAATTATGTTACAAAAAAATGTTCTGCAGTGTGTATGGTGCTAGAATAGTACTCCAAATCTCAAAATATCTCATTCCAATATTGTCATGTTAAGTTACAATCCAAAAAAAAAGTGATTGAAATAGTCCGTTTCCATTCATTGAATACAAAGACCATCTTATAATAATATTTTTCCTAATCCATGTCTAGTAGTGAAACTCTGATAAAGAACCAACAATCCAAAAATCTGAGATCAAAAGCATAAGCATTATCAATATGAATAGCAAGAGAAAATGAGCAATCCTTCCCAAGTTTACATTTAGTAGGTGACAATCTATGTTTAATCATTAAGTATGAGTTGGCTGTAGCATATGCTCTTCATGAGATATCAATACAAAATAGTTAGAAATATACAGCAATTGTAATATGCAATAATGCAAGCAATACAAGATAGCATGTGATGGCAGCATTCAAGCCCTTGTACAAACATAAAAAAAAATAGAATGTCTGGCATGTCTGCCTGCATGGAGATAAAGGTAGCTAAACAAAGTGGTCTGGAAAGATACAAGATATCTGGCTTTACCATCAATTCTCATCAGTGCTTCTCGTAGGAGAGTAACAATCAACTTGGGTACTAAAAGTTAAACATATCCTACATACAAATATCAACAAGTCCAAAGTCACAATTTTCTAATATGCATATATCATAGGAGACCAAAGGCAACCCTTTTACAACACCTGATTTACTTCAAGTATAATTCTGAGAATCCTCCCCGTTCTTAAATTAATTTGTCATCTGAGATAACAATTCAGGTGATACCTTTGTCATAACATTCTTCATCTTGCCTTCAACACGGATACTGACCATTCTCAATCCCATATATCCTTAACAAGGACATTATATTAATTGGTGTTCCTACAGAGCCGACAACAGAGCCTTCCACCTTGTGAACAATCACCTTAGCAGTAGAAATAGAATGAAATATATCCACGCATTGTATAGAACCATAAACAATCTACTACGATAACTTTGGAGATAAATGTCAAGTCATCAAAAAGTGTACACTCAATATTTCCTGGGCATCTATGAGACATTCCCTTAACTGAATGTGGCCTCTCTGGCTGCTTATCAGAGATATCCAAAATCATTCATGGAAATAACAAGAGGTGTCCTGGAGAGAAAGTCTGTCTAAAGCTATTTTTTATTGAATTAAATTCAAGAGCTGCCTATTAATTTCAATGCACAGCAGATGATAATGAAACTAAGTGACCAAGCGATTTTAGCAAACTTTGATGGCTGACAATCAGCACTTTCCACATCAATGAATGCATAGTTGTTGACATTCTAATGGTATTTCTTTTGTTCTGTTGTGAGTTAGCAGCCAAAAATAATGACTGCTCTCTAGATAGTGTCATCAATGTTTTTATGGAAAGAGGCTTTAATATGGATATTGAGCCATTGGTATACTGCAGTACAATTTAATTGAACAATATAAATATTTCTTCAATCAATGAACTTAAAGTTGATTGCAAGTTTACCCACTTTGTGTCACGAATCTAAAGGAACCTCTGGGAGAGTTTTCCAAAATGTGCAATAGACAAAATCTAAGAACAGGAGTTGAAACTAATAAAATTGAGACGAAAAAACAAAAAAGCTCTTTAGGGGATGAAAGTAGATGTTAACCATCAATAAGAAGGCAAAGATTCATGTTGATGACAAAAATGCCTGAAATATTCAAAAATTTCCATCATTAGAATAACAATTAGTAATATTTTTTAAAAGAACCAAAACAAAAAGGGCTTAGCATCTTCAACAAGGCTTAAACCACCAAAACATGTGCAAAGAAGTTCATTGTGTAAGAAAAAAGCAGGGGAGATACCTAATTGGTCTGATAGGGCAATACCCCCAAATTAAGGTATTTTATATGGATTATGGTTATTGTGATGAGTCTATGTTACTGGATCTGCCATTTTTGACCCTAGATCTGGGTCCCAATCTGTACCAGATCTGAATTATGATTTGATTTAGTTTCTGGTCTTGGCGAGGTGTGGAAATGTGAGTATGGATTTGTCCTAGACAAACCTAGGTGAACCTAGATAGAACCTGGGGGATTTTGGCAGTGCCAACATGGAACCTTTGCTTAATTTGACTGAGATTTTCCCTTTTTTTTCTTTTTTAATAATTTCCACCATAGTTAGCAAACTCAGCGAGTTTTTGATGATTTTTGGCAAGTTTTTAACAATTTTTTAAAAAGTTTTTCATCAGATACCCAACAAATCTAAGACTTTGACTCGCACTACACATGAAAAACATGGACTAAACACTCCCAAAATGTTGTTTTTTGGCTTTATAAGCACCGTTTTTGGCCTTTTAAAAAATTGTGAAAATGGTATGTGCCATGAAAGTCTTTGTGATTTTGAAGGTCTTCATTTGGGCGTGGTGGAGGGGGCTCCGCCCCTTGACCCCACTAGGGGCACTACAGCGGGACCCTATTGATGTAAACAGCCGCGGGCCTCTTACTTCCAGCCACAATTTTATCAAGAAATAAATTAAATATAGCTTACAGCTATTTATTTATTGGTGACGTCCTTTGGGAAGAAGCGCTTCACATAAATATTTAATTATCTTTTGTTTAAGTCGCCGACTTCACCTTGTTAATCGGCGCTCTTCTTGGAGAGACATATCCTTTCCTTGGTGGCCGACTTTGTGTCTTGAAAGGTCGCGATTATTGAAGGCATCCTCATCGAATAGTATATATTAGAGATGCTGTTCGATCATTGTATCATCATTTTATATTCATTTTTTTCGTGTCTAGAGTCAAGTGTGAATTATCCAAAGCAGATCGAAGTTGTTCTTCTAGAGGTCGAGCTTATCATCTTCAAGGAGGTCGATATTGTATTGCATTGCACCAAGTGTGGTGTTAATATTTGGCCTTGTGATTGGCCTTATTGTAAAGCAAGATTGCTGGTTATTTCTCAATATATAAGTGATATATTGTTGCTGGGTTTTTCTCCCTCAAGTTGAAGGGTTTTCCCAAGGTATATGCTATGTCAAATTGTTTAAATTGTTTTAAATCTGCTTATTTAATTTGGGATCCTAAAACTAACATGGTATCAAAGCGGGTTTAAGCAAGATCGTGATCAGATTTCTATAAGCAGCATGCTCTTCCTCTCTTGTTCTCATCTTTGTGTGTCTATCTTATCTTTGAAAATGGTGAACGGGCTCAAGGTTGAAGATAGACTTGAAGGTGCTTCTAACTTCACCTCTTGGAAGTTTAGAATTCCAATTGCATTGGAAGAAAATGAAATTGCTGAGTTCATGGAGAGCAAAGTTCCCAAGCCTTGCGATGAGAATGAGAAGTCACAATGGAAGAAGAATGGCACAAAGGCCAAGAAGATTTTGATTGATTCTGTGAAGGATCACCTTGTGCCTATTATCTCCAAGTTGAAGACAGCAAGAGAGATGTTCAAGACCTTGGAGGGATTGTATAAGATTAATAATACAAGCAGAGCTCTTGCATTGAGGCAACAGCTTCATCATATCAAGATGGCGAAAGGAGATTCTGTCATCTCCTTCTTCATGACGATCACCGAGTTAAGAGATCAGCGTTGTTCCATTGGTCATATGGTTGATGATAAGGACTTAGTCATGTTGGCACTTAATGGTCTTCCTCAATCTTGGGAGCCATTTATCCAAAGTATTAGTGGAAGATCAAAGCCACCAAAGTTTGATCGTCTTAAGGCAGATTGTATTCAAAAGGAATCAAGATTGGCAGCGAGAGGCAATGGGCGAAGTTCTAACAATGAAGATATTCATGTACTTGCCGCTCAATCATCGAAGAGGAAAGGAAGAGAAGGAAAGAAAGGCAACTTCAAGAGAAACAGAGATAGAAGATCGGATGGTGCTCCTGAATCTAAAAAGAAGAAGGATCTCTCCCATATACAGTGCTTCAAATGTGACAAGTTTGGTCACTATGCGAGAGATTGTGCAACTAGACCAAAACAGCATGTTTCTATTGTAGATGTGGGTGAGGCCTCTGCTTAAAAGGATTCAAGAGACAATTCAAGTGGATTTCTATTTATTTTTTCCCTATCAAGCAATGTTCCAACCGACAGCAACACATGGTTGGTTGATAGTGGTGCCTCTCGTCACATTACTGGATTTAGAGAACATCTTTAAGATTTGGTGGAGAGAGATACCAACATTCAAGTCATAATTGGAGATGATGCATGCTATTTTGTGAAAGGTGTTGGAACCTCCTCTCTTCACTTAGATTCCAGCATCTCTCTTTAGTTGAGCGATGTGTTATTTGTACCAGGCATCAAGAAGAACCTTGTATCAATTTCAGCCTTGGAGGACAAAGGATATCAAGTTGCATTTTCTAAGGGAAAAGTTCTTGCTTGGCTGAAGAACTCTAGCATCAAGATAGCCCGAGTGATTGGTGTTCGGCAAGAGAGTCTTTATAGACTTTCCATTCATCCAATGCAAGCTTTGTTGCATGATTCCACTAGTTCAAGTGAGTTTTGGCACAAAAGACTTGCTCACCTTCATTTCAAAGCACTTCCATCCATAGAGAAGATGGTCATTGGCCTTCCAAAACTCTGCCAAGAGTATAAAGGTACTTGTCGAGGATGCGCATTGGGTAAGAATACTAAAGGTTCTTTTCATAGTAGTGAAAGTAGATCTAAATGTATTCTAGAACTTGTTCATTCTGATTTGTATGGTCCATTGTCTATTGCTTCTTTGAGTGGTTTTTGGTATTATGTAATTTTCATTGATGACTACTCTAGAAAGACTTGGATTTATTTCTTAAAGACTAAAGAATCTAAAGAGGTACTTGAGAAATTCAAAGAATTTAAGGCTCAAGTAGAGAACTTGTCCGGGAAAAGGATCAAAGTTATGAGATCTAACAACAAAGGAGAATACATCTCTGGAGGCTTTCGTAACTTTTGTATCGAGACAGGGATTAAGAGGGAGTTTTGTGTCCCTTACAATCCACAGCAAAACGGTGTTGTAGAAAGGAAGAACAGATCCATTGTAGAGGCAGCTAAAGCTATGATCCATGATCAAGACTTGCAAACCTTCCTTTGAGCAGAAGCATCTAGAACTCCAGTGTATGTTCAGAATTGGAGCCCTCATCGTATTTTGGAGAACATGACTCCTGAAGAAACCTTCACAGGTGTGAAGCCTAAAGTTAGTCACTTGAGAATCCTTGGTTGTCTTATGTATGTTCATGTGCCTAAAGATAAAAGGACGAAGTTGGAACCATCTGGCAAGAAGGGAATATTTGTGGGCTACAATGAATCTTCAAAAGCCTGCAGGATTTACATTCCAGGTTAGAAATTGATAGAGATCAGCAGGGATGTCACTTTTGAGGAAGATGTCACATTCAAGAGATCTAAAGGTTCATACATGGAGATAGATTATGAAGACCAAGAGACTCCTCAAGACATGGAAGTTGACCATACTCTTGAGATTCAGAGGGAGTCTACTGAATCAAAAGAAGATGGCGATCTAGTTGAGCCTTTGGAACCAATTGATGGGCCAAGAGACATTGTCATAGGTCGAAAGAGACCTCTATGGGCTAGTCAAACAATGCAAGAGGCAAAAAAAGTTTGCAGCTCCTAAAGGAACATTCAAAGAAAGCAAAAAACCACAGAAGTTTCCAAGCTATGTTGCATTAATGAGTCATATTATTGAATTTGAGCCTTCCAGTGTTGAGGAAGCTTCAAGTCAGCAAGTATGGAGAGATGTTATGGCTGAAGAATATCGATCTATTATCAAGAACGATGCTTGGGATATAGTAACCAGACCAGAAGAGAAATTTGTTGTATCTTCTAAGTGGCTTTTCAAGATCAAGCATGCGACTGATGGAAGCATTGAGAAGTACAAAGCTAGATTTGTGGCTAGAGGATTCTCTCAAAAAGAGGGAATAGACTATGAAGAAACCTTTGCTTTGGTTGCTCGTTATACATCCATCAGGACTATCATTGTTATTGCAGCAGCTAAAGGATGGAAGTTACATCAGATGGACGTGAAGACAACATTCATTAATGGTGTAATTGAAGAAGAGGTATACATTGAGCAACCTAATGGTTTTGAGATTCATGTGAAGGAGTCTCATGTTTGTAGATTGAAGAAGGCTTTGTATGGCCTTAAGCAGGCTCCTCGTGCTTGGTATGAGAGGATTGATCGATACCTAATGAGCTTGGGCTTCTCCAAGAATGATGTTGATTCAAACTTGTACTTCAAGGTAGTTGATGGTGAGGCATTAATCTTGGTTCTTTATGTTGATGATCTATTTCTTACTGGAGAAGAACATCTCATTATTAAATGCAAGGAGTTAGCTTATGAATTTGAGATGAAGGATCTTGGATACATGCATTACTTCCTTGGTTTAGAAGTATGGCAGAGGCCTAATGAGATTATTCTAAGTCAAGGGAAGTATACAATAGACATCTTGAAGAGATTTGGCAAGATGGATTGCAAATCCATGTCTACACCGATGGAAACCAATTTGAAGAAGCTAAACAAGTCTGCAGCTAGTTCAGATCTAGTGGATCCTACTATGTACAGGCAATTGATTGGATCGTTGATGTATCTAGTCAATACTAGACCAAATATTTGCTATGCAGTGAGTGCACCTAGTCAGTTCATGGGTGAACCAAGGCAAATACATCTAGTTGCAGCGAAGCATATCCTGAGATGCTTGCGTGGCACAATTGGATATCACTTGAGATATTCTTCCAGTGTGGACCTAAAGCTGCAAGGATATTCTGATTCTGATTGGGCAAGGTGTGTAGCTGATCAGAAGAGCACCTTTGGATGTTGCTTTAGTTTGGGGTCTACGATGATCTCCTGGTGTAGCAAGAAGCAGTCTTCAGTGGCACTAAGCACCACAGAGGCCAAGTATATTGCAGCTTGTGTGGCAGCTCGAGAATCAGTGTGGCTTTGGAAGCTCCTTGCAAAATTGTTTGGACAATCATTGGAGCCGACTGTTATTCATTGTGATAATCAAAGTTGTGTGAAGCTTTCTATGAATCTAGTGTTTCATGACAGAAAAAAACATGTTGAGATCAAATACCACTATATCAGAGATATGGTATTGAGTAAAGCTATCTAGTTGAGATACATTTGTACTGATGAGTAGACGGCTGATATTCTCACCAAACCTCTCTCCAAAGTAAAGTTTGTGCACTTTCAAGACAAGCTTGGAGTTGTGGAGTATGAAGCCCTAGCTGAGAGGGAGTCTCAACACCAGTGATCTTCTGTGATTTGCTTTAATGCATTTTTTCTCTGTGAGAGAAATTTGAGGTGAAAGCCCTTGTTAATGCATCTTTCTATGTGAGAGAAATTTAAGGTGAAAGCCCTTGTTTCCACCCTTTGGGAGTAGCCATGGTGGATGTCATGCTGAGTGACTCCATGACAACATCACGTTGAGAGAATCCATGATGATTCCCTTGTACTTGTGTTTATCCACCCTTTGGTAGTAGCCACGGTGAACGTCATGATGAGATGACGACATCACGTTGAGTGACTCCATGATGGGCACTTGTGCACATGTTCCTTCCATACATGGGAGTAGCCATGATGGATGATATCACGTTGAGTGACTCCGTGATGAGCTCTTTCCACATATGAGTGTAGCCATTGTGGGTGTCATGTCATGTTGAGAGACTCCATGACATTGGATAGCTGGAAGTATTCCTCCCTAGCTGAGAGGGAGTGTTGATGTAAACAGCCGCAGGCCTCTTACTTCCAACCACAATTTTATCAAGCAATAAATTAAATATAGCTTACAAATATTTATTTATTGGTGACGTCCTTTGTGAAGAAGCACTTCACATAAATATTTAATTATCTTTTGTTCAAGTGGTCAAATTCACCTTGTTAATCGGCACTCTTCTTGGAGAGACATATCCTTTCCTTGGTGGCCGACTTTGTGTCTTGAAAGGTCGCGATTATTGAAGGCATCCTCATGGAATAGTATATATTAGAGATGCTGTTTGATCATTGTATCATCATTTTATATTTATTTTTTTCATGTCTAGAGTCAAGTGCGAATTATCAAGAGCAGATCGAAGTTGTTTTTCTAGAGGTCGAGCTTATCATCTTCAAGGAGGTCGATATTGTATTGCATTGCACCAAGTGTGGTGTTAATACTTGGCCTTGTGATTGGCCTTATTGTAAAGCAAGATTGCTGGTTATTTCTCAATATATAAGTGATATATTGTTGCTGGGTTTTTCTCCCTCAAGTTGGAGGGTTTTCCCAGGGTATATGCTATGTCAAATTGTTTAAATTGTTTTAAATCTGCTTATTTAATTTCTGATCCTAAAACTAACAGACCCCACCAAGTTTTGTGCCAAAAGCAGCTCACAATTGAGGATCCAATCTCAACAAACAAGGAAGAGCTTTGAAACACAAAGAGGCGTCAATTCCTAAAATTCAAATTAATTTTTAAACTATGTTGTATCCTTGCTCTACTCAAATATTTATGTGGCAAACTAGGTTTTATTAAAAGTATTAATAATTAACATTAAATTATTTTTAAATTTAATATTGTACTAATATTAATTTTACAATCTTTATTATGATTTTATTATTATATTAAATATTAATACTTAATATTAACTTTATTTATAATTTTATTATACATTAATTTCATTAATATTGTATAAGGCTTATAACATTTCTGTATATTAAAAATATTGGGAAATATGTATATTGGCTTTAATATTCTTGTTTTTAGATTACAAATATATATATTCATGATTTTTTATGTGTTTTGTATGAACAAACCCAACCTCAAAAAAAAATTGCCAAATCCACAAATCAAATCGGTTAAAACCAAGATCCGAACCAAAACTAGCAACTTAGTGATGAGTTCAAAATTGTAGCACAATAACTAGAAAGGTTGCAAATTTTATTGTTTGGGAAAAAAGTGAGGAGAGATACCTAGTTGATCCAAAAGGGCGATACCCCTAAACTAGGGTATTTTATATGGATTATGGTTATTGTCACAGTTGCCAAGAGACGGAGATTGGTATTGGTACTGGTACGGGAGACTGGTATAAGTACTGATACGGCGTTTTTTTGAAAATAGGAGACGGGGGTACTTGGAGACACCATCTTTTTTTTCATATAAATTAAAAAATTAAAAAATTAATAATTTATAGAAAATATCATGACATTGAACTTTCAAAACAAGAGCAATAGTAAAGTTTAACAATGAAGATTAACTTTAAAGACACAAATGCCATTATGTCAAAGAGTCAAAGAGTTCATACTTCATAAGCATAGTTCACATTTGACATTACACATTTGACATTTTATATTTAATATTTGATTACATATTGAAATTCAAAAATATTGATAGCTTGATAGGCTGATACGCAAACAAAAAACAGAAATCTATCATCTACACATCATGATACTTGCATTTTCAGCTGGAGCACAGGAAAACCTATGTTTAAAACGCATTTTTTTCATTACTTTTCAATGTTTTCATGTGTTTTGGCTTTTATGCGACGGGAGACGCGTAGGAGACGGTGGGAGATGACACTTTCATGAGTGGGAGACTTCAAGAGACGTTGGGAGTCTTCGTCCACATCTCAATGTTGTTGGAGGCATCTCAGGAGATGTCTCAAGTACCGGAGATGCGTCTCCATCTCTGAGACACGTCTCAGGGGTAGGAGACGCGTCTCCCAGTGTAACTATGATTATTGTGAATCGTGATGATTTCAAAATTATAGCATACGAACTAGAAAGATCACGTTCATTCTCTTTGTCCTCCCAAAAATGCCACTTGATTAATGCATTTTTTGAGTTGATATGGACAAAAGTAGGCAAGCAATGCATGGAAAGTAAGAATTTTCTCATGAGATTTGAAAGAGGTACATTTATGTTGTATCTGTGAAGGAAGTAGCACTTCTAAGTGTCCTAAATCATATTTGTATAATTGCTGCTGCTATTTCTTATGATCAATCCATAGAGGGACTACTCTTATTATACAACTTCAAAAAAGTAAAGCCTGTAATTGATTTCCTCTAAGCATGCATTGATAAAAGTACCAAAACTTTTGGCCAATTTCTAATGAGGACAAGCTAGAAGTCATTTGGCAAGGCTTGGTCATTTTTGTATTGAAATCAATCTAACCAAGCAAACATCCAACTGAAATGTATTTTCCATAACATCATTGACCCTACACTTAGAAGGTACTGAATCTTAGCTTGCCCAACATTTGTTTCTCGTGTCTCTCTCTAAACCACCTCAAATAATCATCTTTTAAGAAAAGAAAGGAAGAGTTCCGTGAATAAAGGGAAAAAAAATAATATATATTTTATTGTCAACATTGTGGCTAGCTCCAAGGTAGAAGAGTGAACCAAAAATGAAAGAACCAATGAATGGTTAACAAGTCAGCTATCAAAATTATAAAAAAGGGCAAACAAAGATTGCTTGGAAAGGCCTACAATAAAAGAGAGCCTCCAGTAAGTTGGGTAGGGATGACCCTGTTACAGCCCAGAGTAGGCCTTCACTTTAGAATAAAGGCATTAGCTAAATCCTAAAATTGCAGTCTCAAAACATAACAAGGATATTCAAGTCCAAACATAGAGGAAGAAGAAGACATCTGATATCAGATAAGTATTTCTGATATCATAACTGCACAATTTTCACAATATTTGTACTTTTAGAAGCTATCCGAGGTTAACAAAAAGGTTATTGTGAGAAATATTGTTTATATTACTACACTATGTCAACTGTGGATTCACCTTGAGTCAATGTGAATGATCTGTGTTACTCCTAGAGAAGGGACATAGTGAATAATGTTTGGGTTGACCAATAGCTATCCTGGAATCTAGGGGGGTTCTAGGCTAAGAAGACAGACCCTTGTTAGAATAGTTTTTAATGCTCATATTCAAGTAATTCTCCTAGGGAGAGTTATTATACTTATGAATATTTGTCAGCAATAAGTTACTGTTCAACAGTCAACTAACCATGTTAAGGAATGTGGAATTTTTTGAGGGCATTTCCTCGAACATGTCTCATTCATCATTAGCAAGGAGAGACCCCAATGGATTTAGGCGGCCCTTTCGATCTCTAGCATTATGAGGAATCTCCACTATGTTTATGCTCACAATAACCTAGGTTAACATAAACAGTTTCTTTTCTTTCTGATAGATAGGAGCCCGTAACCAATCACCTATAGTTTGCTTAAATGAGAACATCATGCTACTGAATTACAGTACTTGCAGAACCAAAATCACATACCATGAATGCAAACAAAGGCTACTGGAGAGAATAGTGCCTTTGTTCAACAAGGCAGTGTATAATACAATACTTGGGTCCAGGCAGGACCTGTCACATCTGTGCGCTTAGCCCAACTTCAGGCTTACTATTTATTGATTGGACAACTAAATTATTATCAGTTAGGACACATCTGTGACCCCCAACCATTCAAAACCAAAAAGTAATAATACATTACATAATGTGACAATCCAATGATTAATGAGAGAACCAAGTTGACAACAAACCATTTGTTTCATTCATTACACCAATTACAAGACTTAAATAACAACATAGCTAACCACATCGTTTTGGCACCAAAAATCAATAGATGTAAGGTGATGTAGTGTACCTGACATTAAATGGAGGCAAAAGAAAAAGCTATTGACATAGTTATCGCATTTGATAAACTTTGATTCATTTGGGAGGTCAGAAAACTTTGGCAAAATTTGTATAGGAATTTAAAATTCCAAACCAAATAGGAAAAATTTTGCAGTCCAAAAAATCCAGATATGGCCAGATTTAGTAACTATGGTTACAACTTATAAGTGGTTGAAACACTTGATAATATAGGAAATGGAGACAAGAGAATAGAAACCAAGCAAACTTGCCCCTAGTCTATTTTTTAGGCAACCACCTTTCAAGCTATGTTAACAGTTCGGACTTGGGCTTGGCAATATGTTGATTTTTTACCCAAGTTCGCTATGGCTGGTAAAACCATACAATATATATAAACATTAAAATATAGCCATAATTTGCACAACATATACAAAATTAAATACATAATACAGCTGCAAATTGATAATCCAATGTCAAATGTTAAAGATAAATCACAAATGGTATTAGTGCAATCACATGGGGAAAATAAATACAAATCATCATATTGCTCTTCATCAACAGCATCAAAATCATAAATTCATTGGTTAGAACCGCAACTAATGCCAATGCCACTCCCAATAATTGCAATATGCATGTCTTGTGTAGCAGCCTTATGTCCCTTCTCGTCAATCCAGACTAAGAAAAAATTTGTGCAACAAAACCATCCAAGTCAGAATGCTCTAGTGTTATATCCCAATGCCTCATTGTCCCCTCCTTGCACTTGACTTGCTTGTGTGAAAGGAGGCAGGGGTTGGAATGCACATACACCAACTCCACTACCTTTTTGTTGTCAATTGATCACTCTTAGCTAAGTGGATATAGGAGTATGTTATCCAATTACTCAAATAAAGAGGAACCAACAACCTATGAAATTTCAAACAAAGTCAATACAAAATTTAAAATGACAATCGCCAAAGAAAAGTATTTAAAAAATTAAAAATGCAAACGTACAATTCAACTTTGGTGGCAAGAGGCCAAAGGTAAATAGACTCATGGCCATGGAGCTACCATCACATATAGGAATTCTTCTTGTACTTGTCTCAAAGAGCACTAAGCTGACTAAAGCTATAGATTTCCAAAAATTACCCACAATAATGTCCTCTAAATTTGGATTAGGGAAGAGTCTAGTGAATGTCACCTTGCACTCATCACTAACTTCAAAGTCTTTGTATGGTAGCATCCTCCTAGACAAAGAAAGTATCTCCATAATATAACATTAGGGGGTCAAAGTAAATGGCCAGGAGATGCAGGAAGTGATCATCATGTTCCACCATTCAATTATAATTCTTTGCACCTATTTGGAAAATGTTTCAGATTGGCCTTGCTCCTTAGCTACTATTATGTCCCTTATTTATTGTCGCGGATTCAATGTTGCCATATATCTCACCCAAACAATGTTGATACTTACCAGTGAATCTCATCATACTCATGATGCACTAAGTGAAACTCAAACACATACTCCACATGAACCTACTAATATCATCCAAGACTAGAGCTTTGACCTTTTGGGCTCTCTATGTATTACACTGCCTCAATACAACAAAAAGGTTGTTGATTACCATGGCACTCAATGCCTCTCATACCTTCACAAGTCATCTTAAGATGGTTGTGTGTGAGGCAAACTTAGTCTCAACAACCAGATATGGTGTTAAAAAATTAAAACAAATTAAATAAATTCCAAGTTAAACATCATGTACTTCATTTTCTAGTTTTAAACTAAAAAACAAAGTAGATGATACAAAATTAAAAATATAGATCATAAAACTGAAGTAAACAGGAAAATAAAATCAATACTGAAACTTCATAAAGTTTCCTTAAACAACAACTTTGAGGACCCATTAGATAGCTTGTGGCATATGAAGATCAATCACAAGCATCTCAATCTCATCAACCTTAATGTAGAGTTATTTCATCCACTTGATTTGTGGCAAGCTTCTACATGGAGTTGAATGAGTGAATGGCACATGGCGTACAACACAATCACTTGTATCTTGACTCAACCAACTACCCCCTAGCTTAGCAATTTTCAATATTGTCTATTATGACTTGGACAACATTTTGAGGCTTTACCGCCTAAATGGACTTTATGAGGATGTTGTCAACAAAGTCTACATCTTTCATCTACCCCTCACAATCAACTACCCTCAAAAGTATTGCCCCTTTAGGGCACATTGCAATAACATTAATTAAGGGTCTACTTTTACAATATTTCCATCAATTAGAAATGATAAGCACCCTCCTTTTGGCCCATGAACCCCCACTAGACTACAATGAAATATCTACAAATTTTCTTTCCTTGACCCGTAAGGTGGTGCATAAATTTTAATAGCCAAGACCTTTATACACTTTGGGGGTCCCATTTACCCCCTTCACCACTTCCCACCAATATGGTGACCTTATAAGGTTGAAGGGAAGCCCATTGACATAAAAACATGCAATGAGTTCATCTGCATTGTCCCTTGCCTCAATTTGAAATGGCCTTTCTAATGGGCCTACATCTTTTTTCCTTTCACCTCAAAAAGAGGTACTATTGTCTTCTTCTAAAGATGGCATTGCAAGAAATGAATGTGTGTCAGCCACCACTAAAATACTCTAGGATAGCCCTGCAGGTACCTTGAAGGATCCTTTCTTAACCAAAGAACGAGACTTTGACCAAGATTTCTCAACTGCACTATCTGCTTCCTCTTGCTCTTTGATATACACATATTTGTCCCTTTGCCAATCCATTCTTTATCAGCCCACAACAAGATTTGATTCTTTGGCCAACAACTGCAGACTAGTGGACTTTCATGCAACTATAGTATCTCCTATACTTATTTTAAGACTCATTTCAGCACCAAAGATAACCCCCTCTACGAATTTGCACAATCATGTGTCACCAAAGTGACAAAAAGGTTGATTTTGAAAGCCCTGCCCAACCCATGGCCCATATAGCTAGAACTTCTAGCCATT